>JAOTOM010001311.1:0-64578 GCA_034440615.1 Ashinkailepas kermadecensis
AAGTCTAGAATCAAAATTATTAATATTTACGAACATCCGATATGTTTTGCTAGAATGCAACGAGTTGAGACCACAAGACACCTTGAGAGCACGCATTTGTTTTAGCGAACGTGCTTCAAACTTTAAGAAATCTATGTTTTATTATGCATGCTCCAACATTGCGTTTTCGACAAGGTTCTACCGAGGAACAAATGCACTATATGAAGATCACACACAGCTCTGTCGCTTTGTAATTGCGTCCTAAAATGTGGCATGGCGGCTAGCATGGACACAACAGCTACCATGTGGCATGGTAGCTACGTGCTTAACGACGTTATTGTTGCCATGTTGCATTCCAGTGGCAGTGTTGCCGGTGATGTTCTGGGTGACACGATCACCTGCCTAGTCTGTTTGCCGGATATTTGTGTGAAAGGTGACAACCAGAGACGGTCCGATTGTGTTTACATGGCTGGCAACGTGTCGACGTCTGTATCGGGAGCTGTGATAATTATATCGACTGAAATACAACTCAGGTGATGACTGCTGCGTCAGTGAAGTCGCCGCCGGCGACCAGTGAACTGAACAGTGACCAGTGAACTCGCCGTCGCGCCCATTGGGCCCATTTGCTCATGCCACGCTCGACCTTTGGGCGCTGCTGGCGAAAGACATGACATGACACGACTCGGCAGTCACTCGAGTAGATCTCAGCCGCGGCTCACGTGACACGGTTCGTGTCGGTGCTGGAGTACCGTCGCAAGAGCAGAGACACAAGGCACGTGAGACGTATGAGCCGAACACCCCTAGAGGGCGCGACCGCGAACCGGACCCCTGCTAACCGCGGGCCGGTGCGGAGGCGGGGGAGGCGGGGTCCGACCCGGACGCCCCCTATCGGCGCATCCGGCGATGGTGCGTCCTGTCCTCCGACGAGGACAGAACACGGCCGCGGCCGGCCGCCCGGCCTGCGCGCGTACGTGGAGCCGGGCAGATCGTGCGTCACGTACGTGGAGCCGGCCAGATCGTGCGTCACGTACGTGGAGCCGGCCAGATCGTGCGTCACGTACGTGGAGCCGGCCAGATCGTGCGTCACGTACGTGAGAGCCACGGCCAGATCGTGCGTCACGATCACACATCGTCCCCAACTTCGTGCTGCGCGCGAGGGCAGGAGCTGCCCGGGCACCGACGCCAACGCCGACGGACCTGCCCGGTGTGGCCGTGACCTCAGCCTTGCCGGCGCGTGGCCAGCTGGCGCAGGAGGCGGGGACGAGGGAGTTGGACGGCCACGTCGGGGCGCCTCAGGGGCGTGTGCCATGACCCGTCAGGGTGCCGGCGAAGTGCCGCCGCCGGCTGGATCTCGGTCGGCCCTGGCCTGCGCCGTCTTCACGATCGTCTGGTGTACCACATCGGCCGAACCAGGTGACCTTGGAGTGCATTCGGAGCTACACCGTCTGTGGAATTCACATTCAATGTATCTTATCAAATGAATCGTGCCACTGGCTCTACCTTGAACAATAACGAACTTACTCTGCCATTATTACAATAATCTGTATCTGTATGCGTTTCAAACCGCCAGCCTCCATGAGGAGTAATCTCGCATATGGTCACATAGTCACACAGTCACACAGTTCAGAAGCCAAAAGTAGCAATATTGAGAGCACTACAGGTCAATAATAATTCCTAAGAACTAACCGGCTCATAGCATCGTAGAATCGAACAATTCCTACACAGTCGCTGGTCAGCATAATGCGTTCACGTTGGCCATTGCCTCCTCAGTCACTTTGATATGTACAGCATTGCCGTCAAGCTTGGCGAGGGCATGTTCCACAGCTTCAAAGCACTGTAGTAAAACGAGCTCTGTGCTACCTGTAGCCGTGCGAAATGTTGAATGTAGTCGTCTGGAGCATGACTGGAGCTGACCAAGGGGCCGTTCTATGTCCACGAGCTGGTGTTTAATCTTGAAGGACATTGTTTCTTGCCCTTAGCGCGTCTTTCTCTTACCGAGGGCCAGTCCAGTTCCTCTAACTTTCGGCTCACATGGCTGAGCATATTGCAATTACGAAGGCAGGACCACTATTGCAGCCAACTTTGAATGAATTCGATTTTGTTGATGTTTTTCTGTGTTATGGGGTTTCAGACTGCTGATCCACGTCGGTGTCAGTATCGGCCTGACTAAGTTCCGTGTGCTAATTTCTTGATGTGTCGAATACAACCATGCATATTTGTTCAGAGGAAACCTAAAGTCCTTGCTTTCCCGGTCGGGATGCTGACATGCGAACTCCATGACACACTTGCATACATTTCAACACTCAAGTATTTCGGTATTTCAGTTGTGTGCAATGGTTCCCTCACGAATATGGCATTCTTGGATTACAACGAAGCCATCGGAAAAACCTTGATCACTTCTTTATCAGCAATGCATTGAAGCTGTGCATGTGACCTTCAACAATAGAGCAGACCACGTAAAAATCGACGATTATCAGCAGTAATGCTTCGAAGGGCAAGTAGGCTACATCACCAAATACTCATTGCTGAAAGCATCAGTGGAAAGCCATTCGATAGCTGTTGACAGCCTAAATTGAATCGTAATTGATACATTATGGTCCATGTCAGACCAGGGGCCAACTGATTTGTAATTGTATCTGTAATCGTAATTGATACATTAGGGTAGATGTCAGACCAGGGGCCAACTGATTTGTAATTGTATTTGTAATCGTAATTGATACATTAGGGTAGATGTCAGACCAAGGGGCCAACTAATTTGTAATTGTATTTGTAATCGTAATTGATACATTAGGGTAGATGTCAGACCAGGGGCCAACTGATTTGTAATTGTATTTGTAATCGTAATTGATACATTAGGGTAGATGTCAGACCAGGGGCCAACTGATTTGTAATTGTATTTGTAATCGTAATTGATACATTAGGGTAGATGTCAGACCAGGGGCCAACTGATTTGTAATTGTATTTGTAATCGTAATTGATACATTAGGGTAGATGTCAGACCAGGGGCCAACTGATTTGTAATTGTATTTGTAATCGTAATTGATACATTAGGGTAGATGTCAGACCAGGGGCCAACTGATTTGAAGCCAGATCACTAGTCAATGTGCGTTTCTATTCCTAGTCGCACTATGGTCCAACTTACCACGTCCTCAATTTTAACCATGGAAGATGCTAATGCAATTAATAATACAACACGTAAGGCATACAACATGCAAAATAAAACTACATGTGTGAGTAGTGTCCAGAAAGTAGTAGCATGGTCGTGAAATCGAGGGGCATTCATCCCATGTCCATTTATAATGCTTTTGATTGATTACCTGGGCCTAAGGGCGCGCTGATGCCAAGGTCATTTAGCGCCCATAACCATTTATCATTTCAAGAGGAAGCAGGGAAAACGTTGTAATGGGCCATTGGAGATGAAAATAATAATGATGAAAATAACAGGAATAATGCCACTCCACGCGAAAGTTGCATCGTGTTAGAAGCTGCTTTACGATATATATATATATATATATATATATATATATATATATATATATTTAAATTGCACACTGCCTTCATGTAACCTGTTTTGGCCTCATGCGACTAATGCCACTTGACAGAGATTTACGGTAACAAATAACACTTGAAAAAGGCCTACAGTGACAAATACCACTTGGCAGAGGTCTACGGTGACAAATACCACTTCGCAGAGGTCTAAGGTGACAAATACAACTTGGCGGATGTCTACGGTAACAAATACCACTTGACAGAGTTTTACGATGACAAATGCCATTTGGCAGGCTTCTACGGTGACAAATAGCACTTAACAGGGGTTTGCGGTGACAAATACCACTTGGCAGATGCTTACGGTAACAAACACCACTTTTGATATTACGGGATAAGGCAGATATTTACGGGACCAGTTAACCCTACTTCCATTCGGTGACAAGCTCCTCAGTGACCATCCGAAAAAAACTTTTCTTTGCCGTTTTTCGTACTATTGCAGCATTTGACCAGTAAGAACAAAAATAAACTGGGTTAGTAATCTTGCTAGCATCTTGCCGCCTATCATTGTCATTATGCCGTCCCGATAGCTCCAGTTCGTTAGGGCGCTGGCCTGAATTGCTCTCCCCTGTCCTGGCAAGACAAAGTTCGAGTCCCTTCACGAGCTCACATTTAGCCCCCGGCTGGAGGGTCAGTTGCAACTGGCCAGATAAGGCCAGGTCGCATAAGGTCGTGTAGGCGCATTGACGGCACGTCAAACCCTCGGCTAAAATTCTGCCGTTGAACTGGAATTCACGGATCACGGTGAGGCTAGGGTTCACGCAACAAGCTCTTCTTAGCTTAGGATCTTGGTCCATAAAGCTACTTACTCTATAATTAATTCGGACTAAATTGATGTGTGTTTTTATATACGACAATGCTATCTCATCCCATTCCACTAGCACTATCACAAAACAGTAAAAGAAATCGGAAACCACACAACAATTCTCGAGATTCAGTTGAATAATCACGGAGTATTCAGTACTATTCGCGCACATCCTGACTGTTGCCGAAGCTCACTGAATACTCCGCCGTGCCGATTGGCGCTGACTGACCGCTGATTATTGCGGTTCTTATTTTTTCATTTTCGTGGGGTGACACCCGTCACTCTTTTCTCCTTTGTTTTTTTAATCGGGTGACACCCGTCACCCCACGCAATTTTCTTCGTCGTCGTATTTCCGTTCCCTGAGTTTCTGTGTGTCCGATATCTTTATTTAAATTACATTAGGTAGGATTTTTCCCCGTGATGGGGAAAAGCGTAAAAAGACACGGACCCATGCTCGCCAGCGGACTCAGACCCGGAATTTCCTCCTCTGACCACACCCGACGACCATCGCACGAACACAGACCTGGCCCCTGATGCTCCCTCGATTGATACAAACGTTGATGACCCGCGCCGTACTATTCCCATCGATGACGCCATGGAAGCCCTTTGCGCCTTGCCGACCCCTGCTCGTCCCAAGACCACGACCTCGCCTCACGCAATCCAGACCAGACCATCACTCTCCACGCCGCTGCCCCACGCTCGAACCAGACCACGTCCTCCCAACCTGAACCTATCGAACCACCTCGACAGTGCTGGATCATACATCATGGTAAAGCCTGTCGAGGAGTCCGTCTCCATTCGTCGTGTCAACGTTTTCTGGCCAACCAAGCAACTCCCTCGCCATTTGCTCCTTAGCCAATCCTGACATTGAAGCCCCAGCCAACGGAACCCTCGTCATCAAAACCCAACCCCGAGCCCAGACCAAAGCCCTCCTCCGCACCACCACATTTTTGTGGGAAATAAGTCACAGTCACTCTACATTCCAACCGTAACACTACCAAGGGCACCATCTTCGCGCCGGAGCTCCGCTTCATGACTGAAGCAGACATCCAAGTGGAGCTCAGGCTGGAGGGGGTGACCCACGTCCCGCATCACATCCTTCAAAGATGGCCAGAAACGTGACACGAATCTCCTAGTCCTTACCTTCAACTCTACAACTCTTCCCAAGACACTCCCTCGCCGGCTACCTTCGATACCCAGTCCGTGTCTTTATCCCCAATCCTCTCCGCTGTTTTAACTTTCAGCGCTTCGGCCATGGCAGTAAAACATGCCGCCAACCAGCCCGCTGCCCAAAGTGCGGCGAACCACCTCATCCCGAATCCACCTGCTCCAAACCTGCCCACTGCCTCAACTGCAACACATCCGATCACCTGACCACATCACCCCTCTGCCCAGTTTGGCGCAAGGAGAAGGAGGTCTGCGCTGTCAAGGCCACGACCGGGGTGTCATACCCCCAGGACAGACGGTCTGTCGAAGCCACCTCTCCCACAACAAAAACTTATGCCCAGGCGGCCACCGTTGCTCCCCCCACACGTCGCGTCAACACTACTTACCTCGATTCAAACTGACATGATTCCCGGTTTAGCTCCACTAAAAAAAACTTACACCACTGACCACACCGACACAAACCACCATCGCTCCCAACACACAGACCACTTCGGCTCCACAGACTCAAGTCACAAGGAATGCCAAATCCCGCAGCCATTCGGCTGCAGGGGAAATGAGTTCCACTTCGGTGGGACGCCGACCAAGCCCGGCGCGTCCAGCGCCGGCCGGCGCTCACGTGACACGACCGAATCCAAGCTGGCGGGCATCCCCCGCGGCAGTGGCCGGCCGCCGTGACCTTGCCAAAGCCACCGGTCGGCCGGACGGCTCTGGCGGATCCACCGCCGCCGCCCGCAACCAACCCACATGTCCGCCAGAACTACACTCCTGGCTCCGACACGCACCGAAACGTGCCGACAAATATTAATTTTCACAAATGTCCATATTTCTACAATGAAACTGCTGTAGTTTGATTTCCAAATTGGCAGAAATGAAAGCCTTTTTAGCATCTTAACTCCGATTCTCATCGCACTTCAAGTAACCTGGTTTTTGCCTACCGATACATATAATTTAAATATTTTCAATTATTCGCTGTACCGCCACGACGAGGTCCGTGGACCACACCGCAGTGGCGGTACCGCACTTTACATAAACAATGATTACACACATACACAAATTATACTCAATTCACCATTACAAGCCGTAGCTTGTACTTTGCGTTGTCATGGTAGGAAAATAGATGTATGTTCATTATATATTCCACCATCTACAGACAACACAAACATTTTGACAGAATTAGAAAACCTCATAGCGCAATTAAAAAACCCTGTCATTTTACTTGGCGATTTTAACGCCCATAGCCCAGCGTGGGATAGAACACGCACACTTCCAGACGCTCGCGGACGCATAGTTGAACACATACTAGACAGATACAATTTAGTATTACTCAACACCGGTGAGCCAACATTTTTCCACCTCGGTCACAATACAGAATCTGCTATTGATGTAACAATTTGTCCTCCAGCCCTGGCCAACGATTTTGATTGGACAATAGACACAGACATTCATGATAGCGATCACTACCCCATTAAATTAATACCGACCATTTCAACAGCTGCCGATACCACACTAAGTTTTATCCCTCGCTGGAAACTTTCGAAAGCCGACTGGTCCAAATTTGAGGAACTTTCGTCGTTGCAGTACAACCCGGACATTTCTCCAGTACAAAACATTCATTTAATTACCAACACACTTTTACAAATAGCGTCTGCAACAATTCCACTCACAAAACCCTTTACAAAACGAACGCCGGTACCTTGGTGGTGTCCCGAAATTTCACGTGCCATCGCGGTAAGAAAAAGAGCATTTATAAAACATTTACGTCATCCCGACCAACAAAATTTAATCAACCGGAACCATGAACGTGCGAGGTTATGAATCAACCGCCGCATTATTCGTGAAGCTAGTATTTACGGTCTTTATATTTACAGCAACTTACATTTCAAACACCTTTAAGCTAAATATGGGGAATAATCCGCCGTTTGAGAGGAAGATTCCCATTTAGATCACTATCGGCCCTCAAACTTCACAACATCACCATTACCGAACCGCAAGCAATAGTAAACACCATAGCAGATACCATTGGCCACCATAGCTCCGACGAAAACTACAGACCGGGTTTCATAGAAAATGCACAACACACTTTTTACCGTGATCTCGCACAATTTGATTCTGACAACTCAGAAATATATGATACTCCTTTTCAAATTTCAGAACTTCAGACAGCCATTTCCTATGCCGGCAATACTTCAGTAGGGCCCGACAACTTACATTATTCTTTTTTCCGACATTTACCGGATCACACCAAACATTGCATTCTGCACACATTTAATACACCATGGACAACTCATACCTTCCCCGAAACTTGAAAAGAATCTTTCATTATACCCATCAAAAAACCTGGCAAGGACCATAGTAACCCCACTAATGTTCGACACATTGCACTAACCAGTTGTTTAGGATAATTTTTGAACGTATAGTTCTAAAAAGTCTGACCTGGCACCTGGACGCAAATTCCCTTCTATCTCCCTTTCAATGTGGTTTTCGACGAGGACGCAGCACCATAGATAATTTTATTCGGTTAGAGACCGACATTCGTCAAGACTATAAAAAACATGAACGCACTATCGCAGTATTTTTAGACATAAGCAAGGCGTACGATATGGTTTTCAAACCAGCATTACTTTTCAAAATTCAACAACTCCGTATAAAAGGACATTTAGCACTTTATTTAGTAGGTTTTTTATCTGGTTCTCGTCGATTCCACATCAGGTGCCGGTCAGCCATTTCCGATCCACATTGCCTTCAGAACGCCCTACCACAGGGAAGTTGTCTTTCACAAGCATTAGTGAGTATTATCATTAATGATCTTTTCGATGACATGCCTACCAATATATCATATTCACTATTTGCAGACGACAGCGCAATTTGGTGCTCCAGGAAAAATTATGAACATTGTTTAATTCGCTTACAAAACACACTGAACAGAATACACGAATGGTCCCTGAAGTATGGTTTCATTTTTTCGGCCCCAAAATCTGCAACACTGATATTTAGTAAATCAACACCCTGCCCAAACCCAGACACACCCCTTCACCTCGGAAACAATGATATGCCTTTTGTAAATTCGTTTAAATTTCTTGGTATTATTTTTGACCGCAGGCTTTCAATGCATAAACACATCAAACACATCCAGAACAAATGTTTTCACCGACTGAATATATTTCGACGCATCACTTCTTCATCACTTGGAGCCGACCGTCATACACTTCTACTACTTTACAAATCTTTAGTTCTACCCATAATTGAATATGGATCAGTAGTATATACCGGTGCTAGCACATCCTCCTTACACATTTTAGACAGCATTCAAAATACATTTCTCCGTATCGCACTCGGTGCAATGACTACTTCGCCCATCATTTCTTTAGAAGCCGAATCGGGAATTTCTCCACTAGCTCTCCGTAGAATGCAGCAAACACTTAGGTACGCCTCCAAAATTCAATTTCACGCAAACCACCCCACACACGCTTCATTACAAATTATCCCAGATTTACATCATGATTATTTAGGTCCAGCCGAAAAACGAACTAGTCTCACTATAGCTTCTAGCACTATAGCTTCTGCGATACCCTTGAAATACTTTATCTGATGGGCGTGAAGGTCCGTTTCCTGTGGGTGCCCAGCCACTGCGGCATCCCAGGAAACGAAGAAGCCGACAAATTAGCCAAAGCATTATTACACCTCCAAAACATCACAGAAATTCCACCTTCCATTTTTAAGGCATTAAATCATCAATACAACCGAGCATTCGACATTTTTGGAAGCAAAACTGGACACAAAACACAAACCATACACAATTACGTTTCATCAAAACTGCCGTCGATACCGGGATCACATCATATAAAAAACCGACACGAAGAAAAAGTCCTATCACCTAAAAAGTACTCTGCCTACACTACTAGGGGATGATCATCCAATTATCATCAAACTACTTTTCAATTTTCTCCGCAATACAAACCTGTTCCAAGATTTATAAACTTAATTATTTAGCATAACACAAGATACATTTTCTCAATTATGGCACGAAATGGCCTGAGGAGGCCGAAGTGCCCAAGCCAACAAAACTCGAACTCAGTTGAATAATCTGATGCTACCTGACATTGCTCCAAGTAACCTTGTGACACAACACAACACAATCCAATGACCCAAAGTGACCTTTGTGACCAAACGAAACAGTTGGTACGACTTGGCATTATGCTTTGCTCCTTTTGACGAGAAGCAGCTCCATGGCTGGCTAAATGTCCCGAAGTGTGACGATGCATTGTACCGAAGTTTACACGTTTGACCTGGTTTTAACTGGCACTCCCCGATCTAGAAACAATGTTGTGAACTTCGTTTCATAAGTTCTGAAAACTACGAATAAAAAGACATTGAAAAATATTGTGACATTCATTGCTGCAGATGTAAATTTGGCAATTGGCAAAGCTGACGACTGACATGATCTCAGGAAAATGTCATAGGTCGCCAATACTCATGGTGCTTAGCTATAATACTCAGGGCGCTTGAACCATAATACAACTTAGCCGCTGAAAATTTCAGCTATCTACCATAAGCCGAACAAAAGCTAAGTGGCAAGAATGCCAGAGGGAACTCAGAGCCTCACCATGGTGTAAGGGTTGACCAAAAGTGAAAGAAATTAACCCGTTGCAAAGAACCTGTATCTGCAAACAATTACTTCAGACTGCAAAGCTCGGTCTTATGCACAGGAGCATTACTATTTAGCAACGCTGCTGTGTTGACACTTAAAACATTAATTCAGTCATGCCCTAACCTCACGTTCAGTCACAATGTCTTATTCACGATGCTACGAACAGCGAAGTTAGGCTAGCAGCACAACATAATTCAGATAATATAAATTTATAATATGAACATAACATCTACACATTACATTAGTGTTGATACGATAATCCCACTTACTCAGTAATGGCCCAACACTATAGGTATACTCCGGGCTGTGCACATGACCCGCCTCACAAAGCAGTGATGTGCGCCAGGCGCACGCACTAGACTGACTGGCGCCGGCTGTCACTCCAGACTGGCGCCATCTGTCACACCCGACTGACTGGCGTCGACTGCCACACTAGACTGACTGGCGCTGGCTGTCACACCCGACTGACTGGCGCCGGTTGTCACACCCGACTGACTGGCGCCAGCTGTCACACTAGACTGACTGGCGCCGGCTGTCACACTAAACTGACTGGCGCTGGCTGTCACACTAGACTGACTGGCGCCATCTGTCACACCCGACTGACTGGCGTCGACTGCCACACTAGACTGACGCGCTGGCTGTCACACCCGACTGACTGGCGCCGGCCGTCACACTAGACTGGCGCCGGCTGTCACACCCAACTGACTGGCGCCAGCTGTCACACTAGATTGACTGGCACCGGCTGTCACACTAGACTCACTGGTACCGGCTGTCACACTAGACTGGCGGCGGATGTCACACCCCACCGACTGGCGCCGGCTGTCACACCCGACTGACTGGCGCCGGCTGCCACACTAGACTGACTGGCGCCGGCTGTCACACTAGACTGGCGCCGGCTGTCACACCCGACTGACTGGCGCCGGCTGCCACACTAGACTGACTGGCGCCGGCTGTCACACTAGACTGGCGCCGGCTGTCACACCCGACTGACTGGCGCCGGCTGCCACACAAGACTGACTGGCGCCGGCTGTCACACTAGACTGGCGCCTGCTGTCACACCCGATTGACTGGCGCCGGCTGTCACACTAGACTGACTGGCGCTAGCTGCCACACTAGACTGACTGGCGCCGGCTGTCACACTAGACTGACTGGCGCCGGCTGTCACACTAGACTGGCGCCGGCTGTCACACCCGACTGACTGGCGCCGGCTGCCACACAAGACTGACTGGCGCCGGCTGTCACACCCGATTGACTGGCGCCGGCTGCCACACTAGACTGACTGGCGCCAGCTGCCACACCCGACTGACTGGCGCCGGCTGTGCTCGCCAGGGGCGGCGGCTGGCTGCGGCACGCCCGGAACGCGGCTTTTCTCGACGGTCCAGTTTTCGCCGCCTGCCTCCGGTCCGCCGACAGACCGGTCGCCGGCGAACACTCTCGGCCCGTTCCAGGTCGGGACGACGGCGACGTACAACTGCGATCCGGGCTACGTGTTGGTGGGCGAGCGCACCAGGTCATGCCTGCCCGGAGGACGCTGGAACGGCGCGACGCCAGCCTGCTGTAAGTAGACCCCTGCACGACGCTGGCCTGCTGTAAGTAGACCCCTGCACGACGCTGGCCTGCTGTAAGTAGACCCCTGCACGACGCTGGCCTGCTGTAAGTAGACCCCTGCACGACGCTGGCCTGCTGTAAGTAGTCCCCTGCACGACGCTGGCCTGCTGTAAGTAGTCCCCTGCACGACGCCAGCCTGCTGTAAGTAGGCCCCTGCATGACGCCGGCCTGCTGTAACCCTGGCTGAGTTGGCAGATGCGGATGGCAGCTCACTGGTTGGCTGCCGACACTCACCGTCGGCATGTCGTACAGAAGGCGCGGTGTCCGAATCCAAGTGCCAATGAAAACACGGCAGCACGACGGAGCATGCAGGAGAGCTGCAAATGCAGATTCGGCACAAGTTTGGTACCGGACGAGTGTCGTCTCCAGTCTTGGTGAGATCAGTGATAACTGGACGAATCAGCATTGTTTTACTGTTGGGGAGGAGCCATTGGCAACTAGGAGACCACCGCTAAAGTCAACCAGACTTCGGTCTCCCGATCATGCTTACGCAGTGGGGAATGACCACTGATTGCGGGAAGGGGTGGGGGTGGAGAGGGGGTGACGTAGCCCCCATCTCATGTCCTCATGTCAGAGGGCCCTAGGAGCAATTGCAGGCTTTAGACTTAGCTGTTTAGCTTGGACATTTGCTGGCACCGATGAACTTAACCTCTTCTTCCTTTGCCTAGATTTGAACGTAGCAGAAACATCTAGCTTGGCGACAACGCACAAGTCGGTGGTGGATGGCGACCTGCAATCGTATGGCGACCTGCAAGATATATTTGCATGGGGAAAAAAACTTCAAGTCGACCTTTACTTTGTTTTTAGATTGCTGGAGATCAGGATCAGAACCTATCACAACTTTCGAGGTAACTAAGCAGTTGACACTGGATTGCATGCTATCGACACATTTTTCAGACGTAGCCAACGTTCTATTGAAGGAATCATATAGGTGACTATACGCATTGCCTTAACAACTTTGTCAAACTTGGGGATATAAATCCATTTTAGACACATTGAGGCAGATTTTCAATAGATAAAATGTGAAAAGCGTCTGAAACCGATCTGAAATTACACCTTGGGAATCATTCCACGAGAAATGAGTGAAATAACCAGTTATACATCAGGCAACATTAGCATTGGTTCAGTCATCATTCCGCGGCAGGAAAAAGAAAATTGGGTCGTCTTTTTGATAATGGCAAATACACACGCGATCGCTTGTGAAGCTTGGTCCGCTTTGTGGTTCATTGACTTCGGAAAATACAACGTGAAATGGGGAAATCTCATGAACCAGTCCCAACCAAATCAAAAATGGTTTCTTTCACCACATTTTGCCCTCGTCTCATCCACGTTTAATATGGCTTCTCCTCATTCCCCCGTCCCATCCCCGTTTTATGTGGAGGTTTCCTTCACCTCATTCCCCCGTCCCATCCTAGTTTTATGTGGAGACTTCCTTCACATCACTTCCCCCATTTCATGCCCGTTTTACGTGGCGGCTTCCTTTATCTCGTTCCCCCGTCCAATCCCATCTTTATGCGGCGGCTTCGTTGACTTCGTTCCCCCGTTCCATCCCTGTTTTATGTTGCGGATTGGTTCACCTCATGCTATCCCAACGCAAACATGTTGCAGATTTATGCTTCACCTGCACCACTCGCGGACATTATTGTATGTAATTATTTAACCGTAATGCTCACAAATTTGTATTTGAAGGGGAGGGAAGATGTTACTGGATCAGTACTTTGATCATCTCTTGCTATCTCGAGATAAAAAATAAAGCAGATTGAATACTAGTGCGCTTCGAAAGGTATGTGGGACTTGATGCGCGGTGCAATAAGTGGCTGGAATCAACTGTTTGTGGTTGTTCACAGTTGTGATCTTGTTTTCCCACAGGGTACAAATTAAGGATCACGATAGACAGTGGCATCAACAGTACGCTCACCATCACAGTAACAATCGGTGAGTACAACACTTCGTGGCGGCTTTGCTTTTCTGTCAGATCCGAGACGAATATTTTGAGAGGTCGGGACTATCGAAGCTGGCGAAACCATAACTGCGCATACCGAATGTAA
This sequence comes from Ashinkailepas kermadecensis, assembly GCA_034440615.1. Classification (NCBI taxonomy): domain Eukaryota; kingdom Metazoa; phylum Arthropoda; class Thecostraca; family Neolepadidae; genus Ashinkailepas; species Ashinkailepas kermadecensis. Next base: position 13,802 of record JAOTOM010001311.1, read on the forward strand.
TCACGGAGTGATGCATGGATGCATCACGTGGCATATTTAGGTACTGATTGTGTTCGAATGCCCATATAGTTGGCATATAATGTTGCACGATGGGCCAACGAATGTAGGAATGATGTTGAGTTAGTTAGACCGAACGCGAATTTAACCACCTTCCTTGCCTCCAGCTACCATACAACGTCAAAGACCGAACATTAAAATTGTCAGAAGTTAACGAGGGCGAACTTTTGTGGTCGCACCGCAGTGGATTCCGACCCCTGACCCCTGATTCCGACCCATGACCGCTTCGATCTCATTAGCTCTCAAACACATGATGAGGCCAAAAGGAGGGGATGTGAATGAATTGATGAATGAATGAATGAATGAAAAACGTTATTCCGGACAAATGGCATCAGATACAGAGATTGTGTGAAGTCATACACAAAACAACAATGTCCACATCCTGGAGAGTGGCAGATATAACCAAGTGACGACGTACGGGTGGATCAGTGCCTATACCAAGCAGGAGGAGGAGTACTACAAATCCAAGAACACCCAGCAGTAGTGCTCCAGATCAGAGATGCAAATGGCGTAGACAACATTCTCAGACCAGTCTAATCTTGACACAAAATTGTACATATTGCGCCTCACCATTTCACTGCAGCTCTTCACATGCAGATACACGCAAGCTGCACTAGTGCTGGAGCACCTAGAAACCGCCTGGGCATAGGCCAGTAATTGTCCCTTGATCTAATTTTCCCTGCCTGGTTCTTTATGACAAGTACCAACACAACCAGGAACACACAGACTGGGAGGACACCGTGCATTACACACAAATTAAGAGAGAACATAAATGTAAAAAGCGCCTCATCCGACTGAAAGCTAATTACTTTTTCATCAGGCGTATCACCGCCATAGCAATGCTTGTCAAGGTGCCATTGGTCGTTTGTGTCTAACTAGAAATAGTCTTAGAGACACTTGGGTTCGAACTCGCAGCTCTCACATCGCTCCTGGCAGGTAGCAGGACAAGTGAACGTCAGCCTGCGGCAAAAAGTGCCGGATAATAAACGGCAGCTACGATAGCTTGGTTCTCATTGTGTGCGCCTGGAGAGGAAGGGGTTCAGTATGCATCAGTGATCACTTTAGTTTTTCATGGAAAACATTGAGAGGTACGTTGTAGCATTGATGGCTTGTAGCAACCATGGAAAAATAAAGCATCAGAGGAGGGAACTGTCCCCTCACAATCGTGTCAGGTTGTGTCCCCTGCCAGCATGTCATTAACTTGAGATGTCGAAACAAAGGATGATCTTCATCTACATGGCATGTGCCATATGCGCAAATACTTCCGGCCAAAAATGGAATGGGGCGTTTACTGCATGAACTGCGTCCTTCGCGGATGGCTGCTACCATATCTATACATCGCTAAAGGTAGATCAAGTTGAACACATATGTCTGTGTCGCTTTGTGTTCATTTGATGGTGCAATATTGGCAGGTATTTTACCTATTAATTGCATCTCGCTTCCCATTCACTAACATCAAATATCTTCATTCGTTTGATTTCATGTTAATTTATGTGTACCGATCCGTTTTTTTCCTTCTCGCAAATCGGCAAACATGACGTCACCCTGACATCACTCACGCTCGATATATCATGCCCTTCCAGCGTTCACTTCCGTAAAAGGCGTAATATTAATAATGTGCCACTATTGAAAATTTCGCGGATATATCTGAACGCAGTTTCAGGTTATCGCGAATATTCGACAGCGGGCAGATTTAACCACGCTGCCCCCCCCCCCCCCCCATCAATGTCCGGTTAAACTTGGAAAGCCTCCTAAACACAAAACAAACTTCACAATCCCGAATGCTTAAACACGAATCGGTTGAAAATGCAGGAACTAAGACAGACAACCCTGAAGCGTAGCACGATTCGGACTGTGAGCTACCGTAGACTGAGCTACCGACTACCGCACAAAAACGTCATCAGTGCTTGCTTTCCCAAACAGCTTGCGTTGGCTGAGGTATACCGACCACAATCACGAGGCTTCCAAAAGTTGGTTATCTGGGAAATGGGAGGGGCGGAGTGCATAATCCTCATATCTCTGCACCGTCCGAATTACACCCCCCCACACACACACACACACATACACACACCCACACCCACGCCCACACCCGCACACCCGCACACCCGCACACCCGCACGGCACCGCACCGCACCCGCCGCACCCACGCGCACCCGCACCACCGCACCCGCACCCACCCGCACACGCGCACCCACACGCACACGCACCCGCACCGCACACGCGCACACACACACACACACACACACACACACACACACACACACACACACACACACACACACACACACACACACGCACGCGCACACACACACACACACACACACACACAGAGAGACACACACAGGAGGATTTCTAGCTTCAACAATGCTTGCTTCAATTCATGCTTCAGAAATTCGCCAGGAAGCAACATGGCTCTTTCGCGTTTTCTTCCGCTGAAGCATTCCATCTGGGAGACCCAGTGCGGCGACAGTTTTTCAATCCGAGCCTGTGTTTGGCTACATTTCACGTCCGAATTAATTTACCCGGAGTTAGATCACTGTTGGTGAGCACAGCTCAGCAACTTCAGCAGAGGAGGAGCTGGCCTTTTGGAGGCCCCTAACAGGTGCACAAAGGAGGAGCTGGCCTTTTGGAGGCCCCTAACAGGTGCACAAAGGAGGAGGAGCTGGCCTTTTGGAGGCCCCTAACAGGTGCACAAAGGAGGAGGAGCTGGCCTTTTGGAGGCCCCTAACAGGTGCACAAAGGAGGAGGAGCTGGCCTTTTGGAGGCCCCTAACAGGTGCACAAAGGAGGGGGAGGCCCCTAACAGGTGCACAAAGGAGGAGGAGCTGGCCTTTTGGAGGCCCCTAACAGGTGCACAAAGGAGGAGGAGCTGGCCTTTTGTAGGCCCCTAACAGGTGCACAAAGCCGCGACCCTGACGGCACCGACATATTCCTAGCCAGAGCCTGAACGACTTCACAATGTGTGTGTGTTTGTTTCTGTGTATGTGTGTGCGTGTGTTTGTGTGTGCTTGCGTATGCATGTTTGTGCATGTGTGTGTGTCGTTTAGAGAGAGGGGGGGGGGTTAAGGAGACATTCACCACAGTGTGTCGTCTTGTGAAAATTCCACAGATTATGCCAATTTTTAAGTAACCGGAAAAAGTGAAAGAAAATTAACTGTAGCGACTCAATAATCCACATATTTTAGTCAAACTAAAAGTATAGCTGCAATGGATAATTAGAACTGCATAGGGGATATGCCCATGATGTCGTTTATTCTTCGGCAACAGCTTCAGTGTATCTCTTTGAAATCAGCTGTACTATATTCCTAGGTCCTCAGTTATTTTGCATTGCATTGTGTTTTCTTTATAAACACGTTGCTCGTCGTGAATTACGTTGTTTGTAGCTTTCTCACCAAAAAGTCCTTCGTAGGGCCCAATCATTCACCAAACCAGAGGCGCAGCCAAGGGAGCCGGAATCCCCACCCCCTAGCAACTAAAAGTGAACCAGATCAAACAAGAAAATTTGAGATTTTCTTCACGCAAAAAGGAAAATTTCGGCGCGCGATGCGGGCAGAAAGCGTTTCCTGACATTTTTTGTTTTCGGTCGGCCCCCTTAAGAAAATCCTGGCTGCGCCACTGCTCCACACGGAAACAGCCGTCCAGTGCTCACAGCTGTAATGCAGCATCGCTAAATCGACTGCACCCGAACGGCAGGTGACTCGCGATGTGCTGACCGGACCTAACCTGACCTAACCTGACCTGACCTAACCTGATCGCTGACCGGACCTGGACCTCACCAGGGAAACCGCAGAAGCTGAAGCAACCCAACTCCTGGGAGCACGTCATCTCTTTGGCGGGGACAGTGCTCACCAAGATCGAAGCCACCAGGTTCCGACTGGCCATTCTGGACAGCGACGACAACATGCTGAGAGCCAGTGGCGATGGCCCACAGTGGAAGCTGTACGAAATGCAGATCGTCGCAAACAGCACGGGTGAGACACAGTTGTAGAACCTAGACCTGTATAAGCGTGGAACGGTGGAGGAAGGTGCCTGCACCATTATTGCGCGTGCATGCACGTCCACATGTGTTAATTTCTGAACATGATTGGAGGCGGTGGCACAACACAGGCAACGGGCGAACCCAAATGGATTGGGAGTGCACACTCCATAGGGTACCATGCTAAAAGTTGAAAGTATTGGGGAGGGGGGAAGCCAACATTGAGGGGGCATTTGACCGCTCAAAGGAGTATAAAACAACACCCCGATCAATGTCACAATAGAAAGATGCGACACAGTGGAAATGGATGCTAACCCATGCATCTCATAATGCGATTGCTCAACAAACAAAAAACAGCAACAATGATCCTCACCAGGCCAAAGGTTCAGGGGGATTCTGGAGACTACGCATTGGGCACACGTAGCCAGAGCGATGTTTGTCGGAGCCCCGCTGCTGTGTGTGTATCGATAATACTAGGATCCGATGCCCGTGGATCCGAATCGGGGACTGCGACATCGTTCAGCTCACGGAAAGATCTGATCACTTAGTCAATCGGCCACACACACCATTGCTGTAGCGGTAGTCAGACTGTAATCTTGGCCGTCACCCCGGCTATTGGATAGAGGAAGGGGGAGTGGGGTTTAGCTTGTTTTTCTCCCATGCGAGGTCACAGGCACAATGCTAAGTTTCCCGAAGTTTGTGGGGACGCGTACTCTCCGTTCCCCGCCGTGCCGACGCCATGGTTGCTGCGCTGTTCGTTATATTAGCTTAGCTGGTGGAGCTCTAATCTATTTTGCTGATGGCGGCTTCGTGTTGTAGGGAGAGTTAACGATACGGCCATTACGAGACACGATACGGCGCTCATATTGTGAATTTCGGAACTCCAGGTCAAAGGTGTAGCATTCACACGGCACGGTAGGTCGCGTCACACTTCGCTTGTTAGAATGCAAAAGGGGTACACGATCCAACGACTTCAAAGCTACCTGCCAACGCCGGAGGCACCGTGCAGTTAGAGTAAGGGGGGGGGGGGAGTAGCTTACCCTCGAAACGCAGACGAATGAAATACTCAAAACTCACCTGGTCTCCTTGGAAAGCTACATTTGTTGATCTTTGAACTTCCGGTTCACTGCCACGTGCACGAGCAGAGGCTGAAGTGCATGGATGCACGTATCCCGGAGGAGAGACGCATCCTTGGAGAGAGCATGGGGAGAGGTCGTCCAACACCCGGAGCATGGCACAGGGAGAAAGGTCGTCAAACACCCGCGGCACGGACCAGGGAGAGAGGTCGTCCAACACCCGGGACTCGGACCGGGGAGAGAGGTCATCCAACACCCGGGGCTCGGAACAGGGAGAGAGGTCGTCCAACACCCGGGGCTCGGACCAGGGAGAGAGGTCGTCCAACACCCGGGGCTCGGAGCAGGGAAGAGGTCGTCCAACACCCGGGGTGGGGCAGGGGGTCGTCAACACCCGGGGCTCGGAACAGGGAGAGAGGTCGTCCAACACCCGGGGCTCGGAACAGGGAGAGAGGTCGTCCAACACCCGGGGCTCGGAACAGGGAAGAGGTCGTCCAACACCCGTGGCACGGACCAGGGAGAGAGGTCGTCCAACACCTGGGGCTCGGAACAGGGAGAGAGGTCGTCCAACACCCAGGGCTCGGAACAGGGAAGAGGTCGTCCAACACCCGGGGCTCGGAACAGGGAGAGAGGTCGTCCAACACCCGAGGCTCGGACCAGGGAGAGAGGTCGTCCAACACCCGGGGAATGGGGGCAGGGAGAGAGGTCGTCCAACACCCGGAGCACAGAGCAGAGAGAGAGAGAGAGAGAGAGAGAGAGAGAGAGAGAGAGAGAGAGAGAGAGAGAGAGAGAGAGAGAGAGAGAGAGAGAGAGAGAGAGAGAGAGAGAGGAGAGAGGAGCGAGAGAGAGAGAGAGAGAGAGAGAGAGAGAGAGAGAGAGAGAGAGAGAGAGAGAGAGAGAGAGAGAGAGAGAGAGAGAGAGAGAGAGAGAGAGAGATCGTCCAACACCCGTGGAGCATGGAACAGGGAAAGAGGTCGTCCAACACTCGGGGAACGGGAGAGGAAGGGAGGTCGTCCAACACCCGTGGCACGAAACAGAGAGAGTGGTCGTCCAACACCCAGGAAATGGAACAGGGAGAAAGGTCGTCCAACACCCGGGAAATGGAACAGGGAGAGGTCGTCCAAAACCCGAGGAACGGGACAAGGAGAGAGCTGTTCAACACCCGGGGCACGGAACAGGGAGAGAGGTCGTCCGACACCCGTGGAACTCCTGTCCGACTGTCCACCTACCACTGACTGCTGCGTCATTGACTTTGACCGGCCGTCAACAGCAAAGTTAGCAGCCGAGCTTCAACATGCAAACGGCGAAGGAAACAAGGGTGTTCATTTGCACATTGCCTACTATGCGATGCTGGCAATTTTTCCCACCTATGTACATCATCGAATGGTGAAAATCGCATTGCAGGACGGCTTCGCAACAAAAACAAATAGTTGCAAGTCGCGAAATAATCAGTGGTTATAAGGCCGCCTAATAAGATACGTAGCTAAGCCGACCTCAGAGGCCATTGCTTGAAAATGATGCAACGAAAGGGTGTGCAAAAGAGAGGGAAATTACTGGTGTCGGCCAACTTTCAATGGAAAATGGAAAACAAATCGGTTTCATGCGATTTGCCGCTGCCCCCCCGCCCTGTGGCTGGGTTGCTGAGCGCAATACGCAGCTTAGTTCATTCACCTCTTGTTTTGCTCATTAGCAATGCGTTTCACAACAATAAACGTATTTCCTCTGCGGCCGGCGTAGCTGTTTGCAAGCATGGCCGGGAAGAATTGCAACAATTGTAGAGTTGATTCTTTTGTCTTGCATATGCCATTCTTTTGGCGGAACGCAGGCAAATGATGAGTATATGACACACGAGATACCAAGGAAAAGGTGTTCGTTCCCTTTGGAGCTGTGTGTCGTAATCCTTGTGTTGCCACACTCTCCACAACACACTGATCTCCTGTACGGTGTTGGATTTGCGTTTTGTAATCCTGAATTTGAAAATGAAAATATTGGTGTAATCGAATGCAGAGTGGATATTTTGTTCCAATCTGTGACATTAGAATATCAGCTTGTACTTTCAACTGAATCTTGAGCACTTTATAACAGATCAGTCCATGGTCAAACATCACAATTCAGCCTCCAAATGAGAAAAAGAAGAGGATAACTTTGGAGGGGATAATTTTCTGGATGCCGAAAAGCAGGAGCATCTTATTTTTCAACCCGGCTCCGTATATCCCCTGCAGACTGTTGGGTGTTCCAAAATCCTCTTCGCCACCATACAGCGTCAAAGAGCTGTGTCAAGGCCTTTTGTACACGTAGTAGACTTTTCGGCCTTGAGTCCTCGTCACAGCCCCAAAAGCATTCCGGGGACGAGTGGTCTAGGGGTAAGATGCTCGTCTCGCAATCGAAAGATTGTGGGTTCGAATCTCACCTGTCGCTACTCTTCGCCCGCGACCAATCGGCGTGAGAGATTGGCGTTTGGGTTGGTTGAACCAACCAACCCAAAAGCATTCCCATCGGACGTCGAGAGACGCGGCTGGGTCGGCTGTGGCGACGCCAAACACGAGGTGCGGTTGACGCAACGGCAGCGTTTTCAGGACTTTCATGGCGTCAGTGCCTGGAGGACGTCGGTCAGATCAACATCGTCACGACCTGGGCCGCCGGAAACCGGTGCTACCACCTGGTGAACGACGAGGAAAACGCGGAAGGCGCCGAGAAGCGGTGCTACAATCTCGGCTCCGGAGGCGCGCTCTTCCACAACGAGTCCTACAGCCTGTACAGGATGCTGACTGACGTCCTGAAGCGCCATTCTCCGCCTGATGTGTTCTGGGTGTCCAGTGCGGAACGCAGCCGAGGTTCGCATCACTAACGGGGCACCCAAGTAGGCAAACGCTGCTAATAAATGTACTCCCAAATACCATGTGATGCATCGCTCGGTGAACACTTAAAACCTGGGAATTTTAACATGCCCATCACCACAATCACCCAGTGAGGCCAAGAATAGCACACCATGAAAAGGGTAATTCCCATGTGCATAAAATCCGTTGAAAGGCTGCACTGAGGCGGCTCCAACTCTTTAAATCAGTCCCTAAGTGGCGTTGTGCAAAATCCTGGGAGCAGACCAGAAGAGGAATAGAACATATCTAACATCGCCTGCTCTCACCTATTCCTGGACAATCACATATCCAAACCAGGGGTTCTCAGCCGTGGAACCTCCCAGTGGGATTTCGAACCGCAAGGGGAATGAAGGCTGAACATGGTGGTGGTGTCTGACAACGTCCACTGCCATAATTCGCGCGACAACGAGGAGCTTGGGTCATATGTCTTGCGACATGTACCAACACAGGTAAGCATTAATTGATGAGAAGTTTCGTTCAGACCGATGGTGAGCCATTAGACATCTCTGACCGGAATGGCAGTCCAAGGTCGAGCTGGAGAAACAGGATGAGTTTGGTAAGGCGTGGAACCAACAGGAGCAGATAACGTCACGAGGAGTTCGTCAGAAGGAGAAGTGGGTTTGAGCAGATGACGTCATGATGATGTCGTCAGAGGTAGTAGTGGGTAAGAGCAGGTAACGTCAGAGGTAGAAGTGGGCAGGAACAGATGACGTCATGATGATGTCGTCAGAGGTAGTGGGTAGGAGCAGGTAACGTCAGAGGTAGAAGTGGGCAGGAGCAGATTACGTCATGAGGATAACGTCAGAGGTAGTAGTGGGTAGGAGCAAAAGACATGAGGAGTTCGTCAGAGGTAGAAGTGGGCAGGAGCAGATGACGTCACCCGGATCTCGTCAAAGCTCGCTGATGGTGTTCAAGGGAGGCGGGGCCAGCGGATGGTAACCAGAGGCGGACTTGGTGTGCTGTTCTAGGCTTGAGGGCGCTCGGTGCATCCAGAGGCAGGAAGTGCTCAGCAGTGCGATACCGCAACTTCGGCTCGATGCTCGTCAACATCAACTGTGATGCGAAACATCGCTTCGTCTGTCAAAGAGGTAGCGCTTGCCCAGCTGTGAATATCACCCGCATTCACATATCAAGGTCATACACCAATGTGAGATCAAGGTCACAACATCGTGGATGCTAACTGCGGCATAGCTGACAAACATGTTAATGAAGTGTCGAATTGTAGCCCGTAACGAGCTACAACTGAAGCCAGCAACCAGCTACAGCCTGCCCAAAAAGCCAACATTCTCAAAATGATTTCAAGTCAACTCAAGACATAGGTATAGGATGAGGGGGTTCAGGGGCAATACCCCCACCACCACCACACACACACACAGTTTTTTTTTATGAAAGCTTAACATTAATGCTATGGCGATGCATGGTAAGGATCAACTTCAAAAGGCATTTTGTCCCAACCTCCACATTTTTTTTAGGATGTTTGCCTCTGGCTCAAGGTGATACAATTGAGACTAATTGCAACAAAAAAACAACCCTTACTATATACTAGTACCACTAGCGCCGTATTTCCTGCATGTGTGAATTCGCTGTCGCGGTTGGCGAGACAGAAGACCGCTTCACCAGGCTTGGCATGCTGCAGGATATTGGCATATAAAATATCCGGTGGTTATGGCGAATGGTGTAGCTACCTTAGTAGCTTCCTCGCCTTTTGCAGAAGACTGCCTATGCTTTTTGACAGAAGCATCTTGTTTGAAGTGCTGTGGGCATCACGCAAAGTAGCATACAACAGGTTTGCTGTTTCCATGGCTGGATATCCCAAGTGGGTTGGGGAGTCGGGGTCTGGACCCCTTGGTTTGGTACCCTGGTAATGCTAATTTACCATTTTCAATATTCAATATAAAAATATTCCTGAAAATAAAGACTTGGACCCATGACTTGGCGAGATATCTCCAGTCTTGGCTCCTCCATTACACGAACAATTGCCGGTGCAGATTTGGGGAGGTTTATCAAATATATCAAAATCCTGTTTTTGTACTTGGTCAGCGGTGTTTCGAGGTGGTTGTGATGGATAATTATGATTGAACTTGCCGGACGTTGGTCGGATCCCGTGGGGTTTCTCGATATCCCAGGGAATGACCGCCCTGGCGATGTTTCAGCTTTTGCATGAAGGCGGCATGCTGGAAAGGTTTGTAAGGCTGAGAGACGTGAGCAAAACAAAAAACGGCATTGCAGAGTTCAATGTCACGCCACACTGCCTGCTGCGTAAATGTCCAGTCCTGCACATGTGTACGGGGTACATGGGTGCCGACAGATGCCCGCGTCTGCGGCAGCCCCGCCCAGAAGGCAGCCCTGCTCTACCACGCGCCGCGGCCGAGCGTACAGGGCGCCGACGTCACCGTCACGTGCGGCCCGCCGCTGCACGGCCGCGGCCAGATCCAGTGCCGGCCGCCGCACTGGACATGGACGCAAGCCATCTCGTGCAGCGCGCGTGCCGGCAGGATCACAAGTACGTGCTGCGTCCGGTGGGCGATTAAGAGGCGCAAAGGCGTCAGTTCCGCCAACAGTGTTGCGATCGACAGCCGGTGAGACCGTGAAACACACATTCCAGCAAAGCAACGAGCTGCGTGAAAACGCCGAGAGGGACCCTCAGTCGCGCACCGGCTGTCGCGTTGGTACTCAGCGACAGGACAGTATCACGTTAGGACGCACGGCATCACGTTAAGCAGGATGGCTATCTCCGGAGTCGATTGACCGATCCGCAAAAAATATTTGATTGCAATCGAAATTCCATGATTAGGTGGACTTGGGATGCGGGTTTTGGTGAGCTTCAAAGCTACAATAAATGCCAGGAGTCGGATCAGAAAAAAACACACCGATATATATATATATATATATAATATATGTATATATATGTATATATATATATATATATATATATATATATATATATATATATATATATATATATATATATATATATATATATATTACTAAGAGCCTGTTAAACCCACGACACGCGCATGAACGGGCGCTTTACGAACTCTCGATGCATACCACACAATCAAATGCAGCCAGCATCTAGCATCTAGCTCCGAGACAGTCCTATGCTTTTGCACCTCAGGTAATATCACGTCACACCAGGTCAAGTCGATGTCGTTCGTATGCACATACCTCAATACTTGTTGCATCTATGTACAAACATTTGTCTCCCAGATATTCCTGTGTGCCTCCCCGTCGGCCTTTGGTGAACATCTGAATCTGCATGCTGCTACCATGTACGAACCTTACACTTGTCCTCATGTTCAGGCCTTGGAATCTCCCCCGTTCCTCTCCATGATCTTCCCGTCGCCCTTACATGCGGACCTTGGTCTCTCCACCGTTAGCATGTACGTGTAAAAGCGTCAATCTCCGTCACCGCTAATTGCAGAGCTTGGTCTCCATGTAGCCTTGATGTACATACTTGTACATACTTGATGTACATACTTTCGTCTCCCTTCTGTATCGGAGTTGGTCTCCTTTCGTTGGAATGTATAAACCCTGGTCTCCCTGTTGTCCCAAGACATGACCTCCCAGCCGTTCCTATGTAGACCTCAGCATCTTTGTCATCCTGATGTAGAGACCTTGGCATCCCTGTCGTCCTGTGATGAGGACCTAGACATCACGGCCACCCTTTGGTGCTGATCTTGGTATACCTGTCACCATGCGATGACGACTTTGGCATCCCCATCGCCCCGTACCACGGTCCTTGGCATCCCTGTCACTCTGCGGTACGTACCTTGGCATATCGATCGCCCTGTGGTACGTACCTTGACATCCCTACCACTGTGGTTACGGACCTTGGCATCCCTATTGACCTGTGATGTGGACAGTGACATCCCTATCGGCCTGTAGTACGGACCTTTGCATCCATGTCGCACTGTGACACGTACCTTGGCATCCCTGTCACCCTGTGGTATCTACCTTGGCATCTCGATCACCATGTGGGACGGACCTTGGCATCCCTGTCACCCTGTGGTACAGATCTTGACATCCCTATTACCCTGTGGTATGGACAATGGCATCACTATCGTCGTGGTACGGACCTTGGCACCCATGTCTCCCTTTGGTATGGAGCATGACATCTCTACCGCCCTGTGGCACGAACTTTCGGGTATCGCTGTCGCCGCGCGGTACGGACCTTCAGGGATGCCAACGCCTGTCGCAGACTACCTGGGGGCCATCATTGGAGGTGCGGTGGGCGGGGCGCTGCTGCTGGCGGCCGTCGCCGTCACCATGTACAACACCCGGCGATACGGAGCCGACAAACCCGCCACCGAACAGTACGACAACATCGAGTTCTGCGAGCTCAACCGCAACCCCATCTACGAGTCAAGTCAGGAAGACCACCTGTACAGGTGAGGCGGTGTGGGCGGGTAAGCCATGGGCGAGGTAGATGGAGATGCTAGCTCGGCTGACCCGGGAGAAATCTGTAGACTAGCCTAACTGCGCACATTGATGATCTACCGATATTGTATGACACCAGGTATTTTTCATGTCTAGCTCCTTGGCGACTGGTTGATGCAAGTTGTGCGAGTAGTCGCGGTATTACCAGTAGTCAGATGCAAGTAGTGCGAGTATAAGCGGCACGAGCATCGCTTTGTCACTGACAAAGTTGTCCGACATTTCAATTTGCTAGTATTCCGATCGAAGGCGCAATTTCATGGTAGCGAATGCACCGATCATAAAGTAAATTGGTCACGTTTTGTTGTCCGCGCCGAACGAAAAGATGTGATGCTGTTGCCCGCAAATCAGATGCGCGAACTGAATTATTCGCATACTGCACACTGGTGCCCAAGCCGACAAAATGGCATGCTTGCCTGTTTATGGCAGATGCTGAAAAGCATCACCGATTCCTTGTGACACTCGATGGAACAACATAACCTTCAATTTCTAAAACAGAATTTCGGCCCGCTCGTGCACTACGCCAGTCACCGACTCGTCTGCTGACTGGCGCGTGGGCACGTTCCAGCGAGCTGGAGGGCCCCGAGGCGATCTATGAGGAGCCGAGCTTCACGAGCAGCTGCCGCTTGACGCTGGTGCCTGCCGCTCCGCCGGCCGTGCCCAGCTGCCGACCAAGCCTGACCGACTCCTGGCCGCCGACACTAGCGCCACCGACGGCAGGCCAGCACAACCCAAGCGCGTCCGCCGACGCAGGCCCGGCCGGTACGCCGCCAAACGGCGCGCTGACCTGGAAAGCGGCGCCACCGCCGGCGTCGACACAGACCGTAGCGCAACACACAGTTACGAGCAACGTTGAGTACTCGGTTCCTCTCGTGGACGGGCAGGTGACCGGTGGCCGCGCGGGTGACTCGAGTATCGGCCAAGAGCCGACAGATGTCGCCACAGGCAAACCGCATGGCCAACGGCCGAGAGTGCAGAGTGGCACAGGGCAGTACGCCACACCGTACGACTCGAAAGACGAGACGCGCGCCGTCAGCAGTACGGCGGGTGTGGCCATGACGTACCCGATGCGTGGTGAAAGAGACGATCGTGCCAATTGACGCGCAGTGCACCTTCAGGGGTCCGCGTGTCGTGCCTGTCGCAGGGCACCCTCAGGGGTCCGCGTGTCGTGCCTGTCGCAGGGCACCCTCAGGGGTCCGCGTGTCGTGTCTGTCGCAGTGCACCTTCAGGGGTCCACGTGTCGTGCTTGTCGCAGGGCACCCTCAGGGGTCCGCGTGTCGTGCTTGTCGCAGGGCACCCTCAGGGGTCCGCGTGTCGTGCTTGTCGCAGTGCACCTTCAGGGGTCCGCGTGTCGTGCTTGTCGCAGGGCACCCTCAGGGGTCCGCGTGTCGTGCTTGTCGCAGGGCACCCTCAGGGGTCCGCGTGTCGTGCTTGTCGCAGGGCACCCTCAGGGTCCGCGTGTCGTGCCTGTCGCAGGGCACCCTCAGGGGTCCGCGTGTCGTGCTTGTCGCAGGGCACCCTCAGGGGTCCGCGTGTCGTGCTTGTCGCAGGGCACCCTCAGGGGTCCGCGTGTCGTGCCTGTCGCAGGGCACCCTCAGGGGTCCGCGTGTCGTGCCTGTCGCAGGGCACCCTCAGGGGTCCGCGTGTCGTGCTTGTCGCAGGGCACCCTCAGGGGTCCGCGTGTCGTGCTTGTCGCAGGGCACCCTCAGGGGTCCGCGTGTCGTGCCTGTCGCAGGGCACCCTCAGGGGGTCCGCGTGTCGTGCCTGTCGCAGGGCACCCTCAGGGGTCCGCGTGTCGTGCCTGTCGCAGGGCACCCTCAGGGGTCCGCGTGTCGTGCCTGTCGCAGGGCACCCTCAGGGGTCCGCGTGTCGTGCTTGTCCCGCTGCACCACATGGATGACCGCACTCAAGTTGTACTCGCAGATTGTCGGCAGAGCTCGACCCGGCCAAATTCTACCGGCTGATGTTTGGAACGTGGACACACCATGCCGAGTAGTAGCTCGTCTGGTGTGCGGGATCATGGGACCGATCGTCGACTGCTATTGTTGAATACAGCGAGTTCGGACCGCAGCGTGTTCCGGTGCCACGCATGGTCGGAGAACACCACCAGGCCTGCAACAGGCATTGCCTTGGTGGCTAAGTGCAAGCTGTCCTGGAATTTCAGTTTGGTGAGGTGCAATTCCTCAGGCATTATATAATAATCCTCGCACCACTTCGCAGTTCAGTCACGACACTGATTAGCAGTAATGCACATTATAGCTCTGGAAATATTAAGTGTTCAAGAAGCTGAAGATGTCCTATTAATGATACTCTATTGAAAGCTTATAGTAAAATATTACAACAATATTGACAAGCTGGGTTCACGGATTATAATAAAATGGCTTCTGGTATAAATATGTAAACCAACCATGCATAATAAAAGCCTGAATAAACTGGCTTCGGTCAGTTTATTCAGACTTTTAGCATCAACTAGGGTTAGTCATCATCATTGAGAACCAGCTTAACCAGCCTGTTGTCGACTCGAGACGTTAACAGATCAACGCAGCAGCATCCACAGACATGGGATCTTTGCGTCACCTTGCTGAGGTGATCCTTGGGCTCCTGTACGACGCACTCAACTGCTAGGCCATACAACGTCGACAACATCTCACGCCGATTGGCTGCGAGTGTACCCAGTAACTTCTCGCCGGTTGTGGGATTCGAACCCACGAACTTACAATCATGAGCCAAATATCCTACCGACTAAGCTACCGCGACGTCCTGAGGTGATCCAGTCGATCACCATCTCGGAGCCAGATTCAAGAAGATCAATTTGTCTTAATTAAGACGAATTGCTCTTGAATAAGATTTTTCCAGTTCACGGGTCTAAGTTACGAAACAAGAATGTAAAACAAAAACAAATAAGCCAAGACAAATTTCTTCTTATGAAACAGAAATGAACGGTCGTGTTTCATGAAAGCTGGAATGTAATACAAATTCATCCAAACGTCTTAAATTCCAAAGGAAAATCCTTTCTTAAATTAGATGTGTGATTGCGGTGGGATAGAGTGTAACTCCGTGAAAGCTAATTATATAGGTATTATTGCAAATTACTTAAATATGCTTAGTATGCTTGGTGTGCCATTTTTACTAACAGTACAAAGCTAACGCATTAGTTTAAAGTGTTTATATTTGGATACTATGAAAGACAAAACATGGGAAAGCATTCCTCGGAGCATCCAGCATTGAGCTTTTAACGTGTCACCCCACGTGATATGCCACACCCCCGCTCCATTTGGGCCCGCCCATTTCCTCCACGTATTGTGCACTCCCAATAACATTCAGAAACCTACACCCATGGAGGGGTTCGACTCACTAGTCTACCGACATTTTAAGTTTTGCTTCTAATTTCAGGGTGGATCTGGTGGTTCTAGGTACTCCTCTGACAAACGGAAAGCGTAACATATGCCTATATGTAAGGATGATGAGAAATAAGCAGACAACAATCTGCCGGGTCGTACGCCGAGTGTGCGACGCGCTTATTGCCACGAACCTGGGACGCAATCAAATGGCCCGCCATCGCAGAAACTTCAACAGTCGAACAGCGGTCTGCTTCCCCATGGGCGGCATCCCAGACGTCTTCGGTGTAATATTTTCCCGACAGTATCCATCCTTTCGTATATCAAATTTCTACATTTCTGTTCAAATTAACAGCAGGAACTTTAAATCACTCGCAAAGTAGCGACGAAATGAACCCACACTGACCCGAGCACAATCCACGCACAACCGCCGCTCAAGGCCACATATCAGCTGACGCCTGAGTTTCCAAACTGGTAAACTCAATTTATAGTTGTCAGTCAGGTGGAAGATGAAGTTAGAGACAATCGATGACGGCGGCCAGCTATGCACCTGCGACGTTGAAAAGGCACTTACTTTTTAACCACGCATAATCCATACCGTGGGTGTCGTCGCTGCGGAAAACGGGAAGTCGCATCCAAGATAACTAGGTCGCATCCCCCTCCAGAGACGGCAGAGACGGATGCAGAAGGGAAGGAGGCACTGTGCATGTCCCCCCCCTCATGGGAAATAGCGTCCATCTAACTGGAAGCAGGCTCCCATCAAGAACTCTCGAGTGAGTCTCCTCTGGTTGAACAATTTTTCGGCCGAAGTCCCCTCTCAGAAAAATCGAGGTGCCCCCTTACCTGGAGACCAAATGGCTCAAGTGGGCCTTTTGCACTATGCTGTACGCTCGAGTGTCTCGCCTCCCTCCCCCGCTCAATGAATTTCCCGCTGAAGGCGCCCTCCAAGGGCTTTCGCAATGGCGTCCCTCCAGAGAAGTACCACGCCATGGAAATTCCTGGATCCGCCCATGCCCCCACACCTCGTGAAAATTGACATTACATGTATGGCACCGTATGGATAAAATCGATCTAAGAACCATCATACCACCCACCCCCATCTCAAATGCAATGCGACGCCCAAGCCGCATAGCATGGTCGTCGCAACTGTGGGGGGCAGAGTGGGAAACTTACTTTCCGGGTTGGGAGTCTGAGTGCATACCGATTTCTTCCGGAGTACATTTTCATGGATATTATTTTTATGCATGGAATCTGTTTACCAGTAACCGACCGGAAAAACCTAAATCAGTGCCTACATAATATGCATAAGTAATATCATTCTCATTTTTGGTCAAATCAACTGTCAAAACATAGGAACAAAGAAGTGAACAATGGATGGCACCGCCCGGCAGTGACTCGTAATAATCAGCACCGATTCGTTTCTCATAACTCACAGGAGCAATGTGCTTTCCTTTCACTTTTGGTCTCAGTACAAGGCTAGCCATATGAAAAACAAACAAAAATACTTCACACTTCACCCTCAGCTCAGAGCGCATACCTACCTACGCAGCCAATTTCCCACGTAATACGAACGCAACTCCGCTACCGCACACGCCACAGTTGGATGTGATCCAAGCAAAGGATCAGTCAAGGTCTTGTGTTTGCAGTATGACATTATTAACATGTGTTCAAATTTGCTAATGGTTATGACGTCATATAAAAGCTACCTTGCATTGATTGGTTGACAGGCAGATTTCGGAACAGAAAACGCTAACGCAGCCAATTCTGATTAGTGGCCTCCGGGACCCGGAGAACGTCTCTTAAAACTGTCAAACTTTCCCATTATATAGGTGGCAGGAACACAGGTTTTCCGAGATGCGGCTCCAAAGCCGGAGAACAGTGTACTCAGTGCGCATGCGCATCAACTTTGGCGCGTTGTTGTCGGCAATTCCAGTGGTTGAGATTGATGAAGTGTGTGAGGATGTGCTCCGGCTGCTGACTGCTACAAAAAGTGGTTAGTTTGAGTGGTGACCATAAGTGGAATAACCAGCGTT
This sequence comes from Ashinkailepas kermadecensis, assembly GCA_034440615.1. Taxonomy (NCBI): domain Eukaryota; kingdom Metazoa; phylum Arthropoda; class Thecostraca; family Neolepadidae; genus Ashinkailepas; species Ashinkailepas kermadecensis. The sequence goes on from JAOTOM010001311.1 coordinate 31,591, forward strand.
TTTTGGGTGTCGTTCTGTGTTTGTTTTTATTGATATCTTTGTTCCCACATTTGTGTCGGAGTACATGTGAAGCCCATCCTATCCAGTATGAACCCGGAGTGCAAATTTTCTTGTCTTCAGAAATAAAATCTCTTAAGTCTTGCCTTAATTCCCAACCTGGTGGAGGGTCTATCGCATATTTGGATATTGTATGTCGAACATTTGTTCCATACATTTTAAGCGTGACCGTTAGTTGTAGGAATATTATCTGCATATGCAATGTAGATCAGAAGTAATTTCACTCGTGACCGTTAGTTGTAGGAATATTATCTGCATATGCCATGTAGATCAGAAGTAATTTCACTCCCATCATTTTATAAATACGCACAAAGACAACATCTGTTGACAAGATCTAAGAACTTTCGCAACATTAAGACATTTGAAATTAATAAATATTGAGTTCCATGAGACTGCTTAATTGACATTCTTAGTTTTGCACATATCTTACGCTTAAAATATCCTGGATTTTCATGGAACTGGGCCCAGAATACCAGGGTTTGCTTTCATCAGTGTAAACACAAACTGTGGTAGTTCAACGCCCATTCCATTCGTATGAAAGGGACCGATATTGGTCATCAGAACAGCAGATCGAGGATGAGTCACATATACAGGGGAACACAAATAATGATCGAACAGCACTACCGGAAGCTTACATAAAACATACAGGCTTATGGCTCCGAGAGCCGATGAACAATACAAACGAACGTGAAGCACTTCCCTCTTGAAGGATTCTAACATTCTGGGACAGGGACATCAGGGCTATATTGCACTTAATAAGTACAAAAATGCAGAACACGTGATTTATTAACAGCGGTATCGTACTCCCACAAGGAAATCACTGGCCCGAAGGATCCGGTGTAGAGCATTTCACTCTCCAAAAGGATGGAAATGAGATGTGTTTTACCCAGACTAACAAAAGCAGCAACCATCATTTAGAGAATCCAGATTTCACCGCCATTAGCAATATCGAACATCCATGGGCGACAAACAAGGACATCGGCACTGAACTCAACGTGTTATCTCCAGAATACTGGCACGAAAGTGAAATTAATGAGGAGTCGCCTAAGCATTTGTACGTGAGCAGTCTTAGTCGTCCAATGCCTGCAAGTGTCTTGGTTTCTGCCGTAATGTCCCGTACGAAAAAAAAAAGTTCACCAAAACGTGATATCGCCGAGCCAAAAGCAGACAGATTACACAGCTCTTGCGGACGATCTCCCCTTGCTCGATAATTTACCAGTTAGCGTAGCACAGCCATTCATAACAATTAACAAGGGATCTTAAGGGATCCGCGCCACGGTCCCCACACTGGATACGTCACTGCCCACTCGCCTCGAACGCATCCACAACAAAACACGATGTCGCAATGGCCTTCACTCTCTCGCGTCGCAATCACTGACGCTCGCTGCCCACGTACCCACCACTCGGACGTCACTACCGACACACCAAGGCCACTGGCATCCGCCACTAGTTCCGCTCCACCACTCGGACTTCACTACCACACCAGGCTCACTATCATCCTTTACTAGTTGCGCTAAGGCCACCGGCACCCGTCACTACGACACTACCACACCCAGCCATGACGCAGCGGCAGCCACGCTGCCACTGGCGCGGCCGCCGAGTCAGTTGCCCCGCACAGCGGCCTGCACGTCCGGGTGCTTGTGGGAGCCATCGCAGAAGGGACGGTGGTCGGTCTGCTTGCACATGCAGAACCACACCTGCCTGTCCTCTTCGGAGACGAACTTCACCGGACGCTGCTGGATCTTCAGGAACGGGCTCCGGTGAGTGCCGTCGCAAAGCGGCTGCGTGGAAGGCGAGGGGCAGCGTCAGAGCGGCTGGCGGCGGGAGGTGAGGGGCAGGGTCAGAGCGGCTGGCGGCGGGAGGTGAGGGGCAGTGTCAGAGCGGCGGGAGGTGAGGGGCAGTGTCAGAGCGGCTGGCGGCGGGAGGTGAGGGGCAGGGTCAGAGCGGCTGGCGGCGGGAGGTGAGGGGCAGGGTCAGAGCGGCTGGCGGCGGGAGGTGAGGGGCAGGGTCAGAGCGGCTGGCGGCGGGAGGTGAGGGGCAGGGTCAGAGCGGCTGGCGGCGGGAGGGTGAGGGCAGGAGAGGGGGGGGGGGGGGGGGGGGGGCAGGGTCAGAGCGGCTGGCGGCGGGAGGTGAGGGGCAGGGTCAGAGAGGTGGGGGGGGGGGGGGGGGGGGGGGAGGGGAGGGGGGGGGGGGGGGGGGGGGGTGGCGGCGGGAGGTGAGGGGCAGGGTCAGAGCGGCTGGCGGCGGGAGGTGAGGGTCAGGGTTAGAGCGGCTGGCGGCGGGAGGTGAGGGGTAAGGGACAGTGCCGAACAGTTGTGGTGGGATATTATCAAAGCAGCTGGGACCGGGGGACTGGGGTTAACCCTCGCCCGGAGAATCCAACCGCTCGACGTCTGCCATGCTGATGTGCAAAACCAATTGCGCCAGGAACTTCGAATTTCCGGTAGATGATCATCGTTTCATTGCATACAGCAATAAACTGATTCCAAACTGAGGGCAAAGTCACACACAGACACACATACTTCTTATTGAGGTAATCCACAATGGACTTGTGGCTATTACAACCTCGCGTCAATTAGATACAACAGCAGAGCAGAAAAGGTCAACATGACAAAACAGCTAAACCGGTGGCCATACATGCCATTTAAAAAAAAACAGCGGCGCGGGCAGCAAATCAGTCCGGCACGGGCAGCACGTTGGACAGGTGTCGCCGTAGGTGGCGACCGAAGATCGGTACGGGAAGTCGCATCAGCTCGGATGGCAACGAGTTGCACATAAGTGGTGCTCTGGAGCTAAAAACGCCTCTTCCCCATCTCAAGTATGTGAGGTATATGGTAATATCCGAGGTCATGTTTAAAAATGGTGATTCTTTGCCATGTATGTATTATACGGATGCCTAACTGAAACCACACCTGAGTTAGAACATAATTCGGAGCAGGATGTGCCGATGATTTGCTTTAAATATTTCAGGTTGATGGCCTCCTGAAAGTGAGATCATGTCAATATCTCGGAACTGTGCTTCTGCTCCTTCCTCTTGATTTTTATTGGCTTACAAGAAATTGCTATAGCACTATCATATGATGTTGAAATAATGTTTCGTTATCGCTGAGCGATGTCGAAAAAAAGGCATACAAGGATGCTAAAATCTGTCATGAAAATGGCGTGATGCAAAACTTTTAAAACATATTATGACTCGGTACTTGATGCAGGCACTTGGAACAATATACATTTTGTTTGTTTCTGGGAATACCAATGCCTATATTATCAGCATGTATTATTGTACTACAGATCACTATGTGAGTAGTCGCATTACCTGAAATTGCATCACAGGATGTGAGTGTATCCGAAATCGTGAGCGCGTGAATAGTAGTTCGAAACACCATACTGTTAGAGGAGAGGAATGAAAGCCGTCTAATCGTACCTACATGCAGGAGCATATCGTCCAAACGTTTCGGGAAGAATGTTGGTCCAGCGTTCAGTAAGTGTTCCGCTCCACCCAGCTCACGAACAATTTGTCATTGCTATGAAAAAAGGTGTTACTTATTAGTGTATACATATTAGTAACTTATCGACCCATTGAGAAGTAACTGAGCGTTTGAGATCACTTGTTAAGCTTGACGAGCACAAAACCTGATCACAGAGGACCTGGGAGTAAAAATGGCTTTGAAAAAAACTGAAATTCAGGAGTACACATAATGAAGCTTAGGCTTGGAAGCTGAAGCTATTTATTGACTTCCGAAAATCTGTGGTGGTAGGTTTGCGCTTTACGGCGCGTCGACTTCGTTGGTCATTTTGCATCGTAGTACCGCGTCAAACACAAGTGCACCGCGCATGGTGCATGTACAAGCATCGTACATACCGCGTCAAAGGTACGCGTACTGCGCACTTTTGGCCAAGCATACAGGGCGCATCGCAAGTTTGGTAGGGAACACACTCAAACCAATCATGTAGAATAAGGATAGCTTGTCATACCTTTGCCAAATGGTTCTATCTTCACTTGTTGTTGAATTATATATTTTGAAACGCACCAGGGGACTGAATAAGCTCTCTCCCTCCTGGCATGCGTTAGCGGAGCACAGCCAGGCTTGAAGAAGGCGAAAGCAAAAGCTAAACTGACGGCATATGGCAATCTCGCCCGGGAGGGGGAGGGGGCGAGGGCACAGGTGATCAGAGAACAGCACAATGTTATGCACACATTGAGGTCACTGTAAATTAGAGCACGTGAATGACTCACCTGTTTGTGGCTGCGACCACATGCACACCACATGTATGTCTTGCCCTTCTTCACTTGAATCATGAATGGCTTCTTATCATATATTTTCCCCTTCTCCACTATATCCTGAGCTGTGGTGCAATTTGCTGCTGAATTACTGAAATTATTCTTGGCCTCTTCAGGTAAGCGAAATTTGCAGGCCACCGCTCCGTGCTAAAAACGAACAAGACAACGACATTGATAACCAAGACAACAGGCAACATATAACAATACCTAATCGCTGGTGAAAATATTGCATAGAGCACACACATGCCAGCATACCTATATTCGAAGCTGGCAGTCAGACGTATGTACACTATTTCGTAAACCAGCCGTTGGTATCTCTTTTCATATCATTCCATTTTTTATTTTGACAATCATATCAAACTCACATTCCCTACAAAACACAGCACAGTACACATGGCAGAATAACCTGCCTTCATCCTCCCCCAAAACATCCAAGTTCCCCACTCATGAAAAGCCCAATCTCCCCATGGTTGGTTGGTTATTGGTTTTGCGACACGTCGACCGTTGAGTCATGTAGCGTCACCAATCTCTCACGCCGATTGGTCGCGGGCGAAGAGTAACGACAGGTGAGACTCGAACCCACAACCTTTCGATTGTTAGACGAGCATCTTACCCCTAGACCACTCGTCCCCAATCTCCCCATGGTTGAAAATCACTACATTAGACCATGTTAAACTGACTCACTGAAATAACCAGGCGATCAGAGATCAAAGGGCTGCTAACTTAGCGACATGAAATCATTATATTATTTTTTTTTAATAAAAAAACGACTCGACCTCAGCAACAAATAAATGACTGTCTAAATCCTTGCTGCTGTCAATATAACTAATGTTCTGGTAGGCTTCACATTGCATTAAAGGCAAAGCATGCAACAGGCATGTTTATGCACATTTGTTTACATGTTTCAGATAAACTGATGTGAAACAAGTAAAAGAGGCAAATTTCAACACGATTCCAGCCTCACCTTTATAACAATTTAACAGGATACAAGTGCCTAATGAAAATATTTAACAAGGCAATTTCGTCTTTTGCTTAACTAGAAATAAATTTGGATGTATCATAATACCAATGAAGATATTGCAATTCAAATCATAATGAATACGGTAATTGATTCTCGCACATGCTTTGTCACCTTACTTAGGGGTGGGAAAGGGGTGGTCGGGTGCGACCCTTGCGTTTCCAAATGGAGTGCGATAACGACATGGAACTAAAACTAGTGTGTTGCACGGGGAATTTCGTGCACGGTACCATATTTTGGGGGTGATTATTGGTCAACTCCCCCACAGGTCAGTTCAAAGGTTGAATATTTCGCAACACACGCTATCTTCACGCTTAACCGTACTCTGTATGGAAACAGCAATCTGGTTGGTTATTGGTTTTACGACACGTCGACCGTTGAGTCATGTAGCGTCGCCAATCTCTCACGCCGATTGGTCGCGGGCGAAGAGTAGCGACAGGTGAGATTCGAACCTACAATCTTTCGATTGTGAGACGAGCATCTTACCCCTAGACCACTCGTCCCCTGGAAACAGCAATCGTTACATGCTTGGTTGGTTGGTTATTGGTTTTACGACACGTCGACCGTTGAGTCATGTAGCGTCGCCAATCTCTCACGCCGATTGGTCGCGGGCGAAGAGTAGCGACAGGTGAGACTCGAACCCACAACCTTTCGATTGTGAGACGACGTTACATGCTTGAATAGCTCACCATGGCATTTTGCAGTATATTGGAATACCAACCATGCGCGATATGCAACATTTCGACACACCGACCTTGAGTCCGATGCCATCAAAATGGTGAACTCATTGCGGAAACTTCAGAAATAGTGCACGAAAACACAATGCTCTTTTACCCACAGGTAAAAACAGACGCCAAGTTTAGCTTCAACATTAAAATTATGCCTCAAATGACCCAAAGCCAAAGGTCATCTGAGGCCAGGCAGAGTTAGTGACCTCAAATGGCAGTAGAGATGTCAGGATTTATGGAACAGCATACACAAATTATATTTTGTTCACCCTGAACTCAATTGATATTGAGCTATTCCTACCTATTCTTTTCTCTCTTTACTGCTACCATTTTTACTCTTTTTAAGCTTATATTAATGGTTAAGCATTCAAAGCATGATGTTTTAGTTCTGGCCGCTTTTTGCTGGCTAAAGCTGATCAAAACTAGCTCTGGTAGACTATTTGCCGACCCTAATTTAATACATCGATTACGAAGTACCCACCGTTGAGAACGCCCTCATTGCTTGCGCCAATCCCAGTCGTGCAGCCAGCATGACTATTTTGTATCTGAAAAGGACGAAAGATGTCATCAGCTGAATATATTAACACTCATATAATGGGTCTGGACTCCATATTAACCAAGACAAGGCTGGGCCGGTAGAAAAAGGCGTGGAGTCGTCGTTGGTTAGTTATTGGGGCTTAAATAAATTTGTATGCCAATGGGATTCTTTCCGGACACTCAGTCCACTAGCACTTCAAACATTGGCAGTGGTTTTGAGTCTCTTCCACCCTAATATATATTTCATTTGACCACATTTCACATAAATTTGATGTTGCAGATCCGAAATGCATTGAGAGGACCGGCAACTATGTGGCCACATAGCTGTCGTGCCACATAGTTGTGGACGAAACTGACTACCTGCTATACAGTACTGGACAGGGAAGGAGGGACATATGTTAAAAGGAAAATCCCCAATATCGCTCATTTTTATCCATGACATTGAAAATTTGACATCAAACGCAGTCATCCAGTCACATTCGGTGCTCCAAGAATTTCTGATAAAGCTTTCACTGTTGCGTTGTGAAACACTAGGTCCAGATGCAGCCAGAACAGGGGTCACCTTTGTTTTTTTCTTATGGCTTAATGCTAGTCAGCCTGGTGGGGAAAAATCCTGTACCGGCTAATCATTGCCTGGGCAATGCAACGTTAGGATAAAGATTTAAAAGGCCAATATGGAGAAAGCAAATCGAGCCCATAGGTGTCCAATGACAACAAAACTGGTGTGGTGGGCACAGCAGTGTTAAAATAATGATTTCTCGTTAGGTGTGAGATGTCAAAATGAGTACGGCAGGATGTCGAAATCGCCATAGAAATAATGTTGTTTAAAATATTTCGGTCCTTCAAACCCAGTTTTCAGACAATTGTATACAAATAACTATCCATTTCGCATGTCTTGAGTTGTACCTAATTTGAGGATACCGATATAAACGATAAGGATACAAATTCCTATGCTATAAACTGGTATTGTATAACATAGCACATCACAAGTAATCCCTTTATCTGGAAATGCACTACTGGATGTTCGTTATCACGATCCCGGGTCCGTCATGATAAGTATAAGCATGATGCTTATAAATGGGATACTGTTCAACACGAGGTATAAATACTTCGTAAGCATGCACCAAGAAGCACGATGTCGATACTTCTTTGGGAAAGATGTCGACTCAGCGTTCAGAAAGTGGTATATTCCACCCTATTTCACGAATAATTTCTCACTGGCACAGCACACCCACCAAAGGTAAGTCAGCCCAAAGTATCACAGGTAGTGACAGCAATGCTATCCAGCAGAGGTGAGTGTCATATGCACCCCACAAACACCCGGTCTGATCACAGCTGGCAGGGACCATGTGATGCTTCCTGACAATAATCTTGTTGAAATTTGCTAACTTTAGTTTTTTATATATAATGGATAGAAGACGCTGATAAACACGGCTTTAAATAAGCTTGGCCCCATGAAAATTACTTACCTGAACCTAAATCTTCAATTTTAGCACTAATACGGAAATATGGAAAGCAGTCATGAAAATGCAAAAAAAAATATGAATGCCTCAGATGTCTTTTGTTTTGTTTCATCTCTAAAGATGAAAGTAAACACTCAAAGTTTCATTAAAATATATTAACCCACTAAACTGGGATGACTGGTAGAACTTGTTTGGAGATGACATCACTTGACCTTGATTAGCTCAATCACTGAATGACCTGACCTCCAAATTTTCACACATGTTAAATCATTGTGGGAAGATGTATGCCAAATTTTGGCATGCTGCCAAAAGCCGTTTTTCACTATCCATGGAAAACCTTATGAGGGATGTAAAGACCCCTGAGACAGGGTGAGTCAAGGTGTTCACAAGACCTGTTTTACACACATTTTGCCTCCATAAAGCAGACAAAAAGGTTAGACTTGGTTAGATTATGTTAAAGTTGGAAAATATTTGAAAAACATTCTGAAAAACATTTTCCAACCTTTTTGTGAAATTGTTTCTCCATTTGCATAGGGGATGAGTGGGCCCCATTATGTTATCACTTTCATAAGCATTTCATTAAAAAAACAAGTCCCAAGAAATCAAGAGGTATCCTTGTATTATTACAGATCAAGGTAAAATTTGATTCTTTGGAATTGTTCTTTTTAATATGGTTTATTTAACTTGAAAAGACAATGTGATCACTCATTTTCTATGCAAATCATTACTGTCCAGTTGGAAAAGAATCATAATCTCCACTCTACAAATATAGTCAATCGTGTATAATTATCTGTACCTGATGTGTCATGGACGTGACAAAGAAGAAGTTCAACACTCCATGCGCTCAATTCAATGCTATTTGACATCAAAAACCTTATGTTTCTGGCTTAATTCTATATTCATTCCCAACAAGAAATATGTGTGGTCACATGCGTCCATAACCTTCAATCAAGGCCGAAAGTTCCTTGAGATGCTGCTGAAGTCCCAAACAGCACTAGCAATGTTAGCAAGATTTGATGATGTTGAGGTGCAAAAGTTTGTTTGTGACAGTTCTGGTTTTCTGGTTAGGTTAGGTTTGGTTAGGAACTTCCAGCCTTCGATCAAGGCCGGAAGTTCCTTGAGATGCTGTTGACGTTAACAGCAGCACTAGCAATGTGTGCTAGATTTGATGATGTTGAGGTGCAAAAGTTTGTTTGTGACAGTTCTGGTTTTCCAGTTAGGTTAGGTTAGTTTATATTATACTATGGTATATTTTATATACTATGCTATGTTATCTTAGTCTAGGTTAAGTTAAGTTAGGTTATTTTATTTCTTCTACGTTTTATGTATTCATATGCTCACCGTAGTTGAAAAATAGAGAGGCTAAGGAGCTAACGCTCATAAGGTGCTGCCTCCCCTCAGTTAGAACAGTGCTTGTCGTACCGGTTTTTAAAGGCGTTGATGGTTGGACTATTCACCACTTTTGCGGGTAACTTATTCCACCTATCCACGACTCTTGCGGGGAAGAATTGGTTTCGTTGGAACAAGCGGTGACGTGGTTTTTCCAGCTTCAGAGCATGACCCCTCCTTCCACTGTTTGCGTCCTCCAGTTTCAGAAACGCGTCCCCTGCCGACACCTGATCCATTCCCTTCAAGATCTTAAACACCTCCAACATATCCCCTCGTATTCGGCGTTCTTCTAGGGTTGTCAGTTTGAGCCGGCGCAGGCGTTCCTCATAGGGAAGATGGTGATTAGCCATATATGTAAAATCCATATATGTAATATTTTTCAATTCTTGATTGATTGAGTGGTAAAGACTAACAAGACAAACCACACACAATCATGTGTATCAATGTAAGTTTAGCTTCACGGTGTACTGGTTGTGCTCCAGCATCTCATATAATTATTAAGCCTTCTTTTGAGGACAACTATCAAGTACATCATTTTTCCAACAACACTGTCATTCCTAGCTTCTTGAAGCATCAAAGCTTTATAAGCCACAGTCTGAGTGCTGTGCTAGTCAGTCCGACACCATTGTGGTACAAATGGACAAGCCACAGCCTGGACAAACCCATTAAGGTTTGTAAATGTTTGCACAGCCTGGACAAACCCATTAAGGTTTGTAAATGTTTGCAGTGTTAACTCATAAAATAACGTTCATATCATAGCACATTTCCTCCATGTTGTGCCTACGATGTCAATAATTGTATTGACCACCATTCACTTAAAAGTAATCATTTGCAGAGAAAATGAGTGGTCGCATTGTCTTTTTCATGTTAAAATACACAGTATTAAAAATCCAAAGAATCAAATGTTACCTTGATCTAAAAAAAAATCTGGTACCCATAAACTGCAAATTTAGCCCCAAAATGATGGTAAATTTGGAGATCAAGGTAACATTTGATTCCTTGGAATTTTTCTTTTGAATCCAATGTTTTTTTATGTGGTAAAAGATGTGACCATTGATTTTCTCTGCAAATGATTATTAAGTCAATGGTGGTCGATACAATTGATGACATCATAAGCAAGATATAGAAAATGTGCAACAAGATAAATGGTTTTTCATGAGTTAACACTGCACACATTTACATACCATAATGGGATCGTCTGGGCTGTGGCTCGTCCGTTTGTACCTCTATGATCTCAGACCGACCAGCACAGCATTCGGACTGACCAGCACTGCGTTCAGACTGAGGCTTATAAAGCTTTAATGCTTTGAGAAGGAAATTATGAATCTCTTGGCCATGGAATTCCTTAAAAAGCAAATATTGACAGACCTTGGAACAATTTGAGCAAATAGCCTCATTGGGAATGACACTGCGTTGTCGGAAAAATATTAAACTTGCATGAATGTCCTCAAAAGAAAGCTAAATAATTATGCTGGCCATAACGATCTCACGATTGCTCCATACTACCGACCGTAACAACAGCACGCACGGTCTGTACCAGCGCACATAGCGAGCATACATATGAACTGTTTCTACCTACCGTCCGGCAGTGGAACATGCATACTTTCTGTATGTACGGTGCCAGCTGGGGTGGAGTGGAGGCCGATTGTGACCTCATTTGACCCTGAAGACATTGACCTGGGGTCATGAAATGTATACTGCAGCAAGTTCACTACAGCCATAATTCCAAATTGTGTGCTTCTAGTCTCAGATCTTAGGTGACCGACCCCCCTGTGAACGTTATGTGAGAGGCATGTTGACCAGGGATCTTCTGCACTTCCTATGGTAGCATTGCTTGCACTCAAAATGTAACGGAATGTGGTGCATACGGAACCGGGCTGTTGAAATAAATAACATGAACTGGGTATGGATGCAATGTTTCATGGGGTCACAAACCCTCACTGTGAGGTAGGTGTATGACTACTTTGGTTTGAAGATACCAAAAGTTGAATGCCTGCAGAAAGTGAGATCTTACCGCTGGGTAGAGTGAAGCTGTCATGGAACCATCTGAGTGGCTCTAGTTCATCAGAATCCCTTTCAATTGTTTCTGGGACAGGGGCAGATACAAGTGGCACTGGGGCATGTGTCCCCAGTGTCCCCTCAGGTTTTTGGCCAGAGTTGCTCATTGAAAGAAGTCTGACCTTCAGTGTGCCCAAATGCCCCTCAAATTTTTCAACCAGAAGCACCCTTCCAGAGACAAAATTCCATGATGACAATTCCAAATGGTCCAATTGGACATTCATTGCATGAGTAGTATTCCCCTCTTTACTTTCATGGACAAATATTATTACATCAAGCAACTCATGCTAGTGTAAAGTAATCTAAAGTGCAACATTAACTAATGGACCTGACCGTTAACAACGGTGTGATCGGTTAAAAATGTATCAGCGCAGAGATTCGAACTCACCACCATCTGTACAGAAAGCGGACACCCTAACCAACTGCGCAAATCGCCGACATGGTGCAGACCAAATACGCTATGTAGAGCATGCCAACTGAGTAAATGTTTATTTCCTCGACGATCTCCCATGAAGTTTTGCATGTTCTTTGCACACCACCTGATAAATATGTGAGATACTGGAGCACAACCCTCACACAGAGCTAACCTTACACTAATATGGGTATATATCAAGATCAAGGTAAAATGTGACTTTTTGGATTTTTTTATTTTCATATGGGGTATTTGAACGTGCAAATGATGATGCGACTACTTATTTTCTCTGCAAATGATTACTTTTCAGTTGGCAAAGAAATACACTAGCAAAATCTTCACTCTACAAATATAGCATATTGCGTATACTGGTTTTCCGGTTAGGTTAGGTTAGGTTATGTTATGTTATGTTAGGCTAGGTTAGGTTATGTTAGGCTAAGTTAGGTTAGGTTAGGTTAGATTATATTATGCTATGATACATTTTATATATTATGCTGAAAATGAGTGACCACATCGTCTTCATCATGTCAGAAAGCATACCATTACAACAACAAAAAATTACAAATCACATTTTACCTTGATCTTGATATTTACCCCTAGGGTATATGACTTAAAAGTAATCATTTGCTGTGAAGATGAGTGGCTGCATCATCTTCATCATGTCAGAAATCATACAATTACAAACAAAAAAAATCCTTAAAAAATCACATTTTACCTTGATCTTGATATTTACCCTAATATGTGGCATAGCTTGCACATGGCTGTGTCTGGTTTGTCTGCTGACTGTTCTGCTTAGAATTAAGAGTTCAAAAACTGCATATGAATATATAAATCATAGACAAAACAAAATATAACCTACCTAGACCTAACCTAGACTAAGATAACATGGCCTATAATATAACCTAACCTAACCAGATACATTCCAAACTTTTTGGCCGTGATGTCATCAAATATAGGAAACATTGTTAGCTGTTGTTAATGTTACAAGCATAGCAAGGAACTTCCAGCCTTGATTGAAGGCTATGGACACATCTGGCTGGAAAAAAAATGTGTTGTTGGGAATAAATATCCAACTAAGCCAGAAAAATAAGGTTTTTGCTGTCAGAGTATCAAATGGAGTGCATGAAGTGTTCGATTTCTTATTTATCATGAATGTGACACACCAGGTATGGATAATTGTTTGCAATGGGCTATATTTGTAGACAGAAGATTATGTTTGTGCCTATTTCCTTGCCAAATGAAAAGTAATCATTTGCAGAGAAAATGAGTGGTCAAATAATCTTTTTCACGTTAAAATACAGCATATTAAAAAAATTCCAATGTATAAGATTTTACCTAGATCTTATAATTATTTCCAACATTAAGAAGAGTAAAAAATATCCAACTAAAAAGCCCAAACTAACCTAACCAATCCAAACCTAACCTGGTCGTTTGCTTTATGGGGGCAAAATATGCGTAAAACTTGTACTGTGAAAATCTTGAAGCACAATAATATCAGGATTTCACCAACAACTGGAAAGTGAGCATTTGCAAAGGAAATGAGTGGCCTCATCATCTTAATCATGTTAACAAATGTTCCCTACCAGAGTGGGACACTTACTTTCCGGGTTTGGAGTCGGAGTGCATACTGATTTCTTCCGGAGTACATTTTCATGGACATTATTTTTTTATGCATGGAATCTGTTTACCAGTAACTGACCAGAAAAACCTAAATCAGTACCTACATAATATGCATAAGAAATATCATTCTCATTTTGGGTCAAATCAAATGCCAAAACATTCAAACAAAGAAGTGAACAATGGATGGCACTGCCCGGCAGTGACCCGTAATAATCGGTACTGTTTCGTTTGTTATAACTCACAGGAGAAATGCGTTTTCCTTTCACGGTTGGTCTCAGTACAAGGCTAGCCATATGAAAAACAAACAAAAATACTTCACATTTCACCCTCAGCTCAGAGCGCATACCTACCTACTCAGCCAATTTCCCATGTAATACGAACGCAACTCCGCTACCTCTAGTAAAGGAATCTTGACCGCACATGCCACAGTTGGATGTGATCAAAGCAAAGGGTCCGTCAAGTTCTTGTGTTTACTGTTAACTTGTGTGGACACTGTTAACCATGTGTTCAAAGTTGCTAATGGTTATGACATATACAAAATACCTTGCATTGATTCGTTCAGACAGATTTCAGAACAGAAAACGCTAACGTAGCCAATTCTGATCGGTGGCCTCCGGTACTCCGGAGAACGTCTCTTAAAACTGTCAAAGTTTCCCACTATAGGGTGGGAGGAACGCAAGTATTCAGAGACGCGGTTCCAGAGCCGGAGAAGTGTTCTAAGTGCGCATGCGCATCATCCTGCAAGTTGCTGTTGGCGGGTAGTTGTCGGCAATTCCGGTGGTTGAGATTGATGGAGTGTGTGAAGATGTGGTCCGGCTGCTGATTGCTACAAAAAGTGATTAGTTTGAGTGGTGACCATAAGTGGAAAAACCAGTGTTTTTTTTGGGTGTCGTTCTGTGTTTGTTTTTATTGATATCTTTGTTCCCACATTTGTGTCGGAGTACATGTAAAGCCCATCCTATCCAGTATGAACCTGGAGTGCAAAAATGTTTTCAGAGATAAAATCTCTTAAGAAGTGCCTTAATTCCCACCCTGTTCCCTACCCTACTTAAACATTTTTCCATGAAATGAAAATTACCCTAAAGCACAATAAAACGTACTCTTCTAGACATGATAATTACCTGTAGGATAAAACCCAAGGCAAGTTCATTTTCCACCCATTATGTAAAAAATAAACACTTTACATGCGACTTACCGCAAAAAAGGCGCAACTGGTCTGCTCCCAACCAAGCCACTGAATATCCTTCCTCCGAGCGTTGGCGATATATTCCTCGGAATATACATGACGTCACTCCCGGCTTCAGCAAAACATTACAGATATGAGCAAAGTGTGTAAGTCTTGCTAGAAAAGAGCTAAGTCTGGGTTTATATCAGATGTTGCAGTTTTACATTAAAGACAAGAAATCGTTGGTGATTTCTTTGCGCAAAAAACGATGTTAGACGAATTGTTTTCCGGCATAATTTAGTACAACAATTTTATGTTCACAAACCAATTTTACCAAATATGGCAGGCGAAGAAATCAGCATGTGTATATGCCCCTTTCTGTGAGTAGTTTTGCCAATATTCATTGCCTTGGGCAGTGTGAACATGTCGGGAGCATGAAATATAGATGCATGCACATATATCATATATCCATGAAGTGCATATGTTTGTAGTAATTCAATTTCCTCTTTCCCCGGCAATGCTTCAGCCGAATTCCTCGCTAAGGGTCGGTTCCTGACGCTGCTCGAAAAAGAGTAGAGTTTGTATGCATTTGCGAGATTTAACAAACCGATTCCATAAAATGGATTAATATTTTGTTTGTGTCAGAATACAGTCAGATACATTTCACAAACATGAGCAAAAATGAAAGCGGCAAGACAACAGTATACAGGGGAAAACCGAACACGTCAAGTCAATTTATAAGACGTTGTTCAGCATCGCGACGAACTCGCCCCGTGTCCGAGAAGCTGAAGTGGCCGGCGGCCGGCGGCAGTAGGTTCCAGGCCGAGGCTGCCAGGAAAGGAGAAGGTTCTACGTGACAGAGCCTCTAGTTATGTCTAGTTGTCTCTAGTTATCTTGAGTAGAACAACTTGGAGTAGTTCGGAGGAAGCTCGGTAAAAACGTACGCTGGAACGTCTGGAACAAATTGAAGTATAAATTAGCTGTTTGTGCTGCATTCATTGACCTCAATATATGACAATAACGACCTCAATAACGAGTTAGGTTTGACCTTTGTTGACAAGTGGTGCAGGTTTTATGGTTCATGGGACCTCTATCAAAGGGATGGCTTGCACTTCTCCGAGAAGGGGGTGCAAGTGTTAACACGCGCACTGGAGGGGGGGCGAAATCCGCCCACCCCTCCGGTTTTTCGCAAATAACTGCAGATTTTACCGGTCGATATACGCGATTTTCGGTGTACCTGCTTAAAAATGAACGGCACGTCGTTTAAAGCAAGAAAAATGGAAATCGTCTGAAAATTTTTTTCAAGTTAGGGGCCGCTAAAGTCAAAAAATGTTATAGCGCCAGACCACTAAAATCGGCGCAGATGCGCTCCCAGTATACTGACAAAATGGAAGTGTTCTAGGCAACACTAGGGACTTGTTTGATGCATATTGATATGCTGTATAGTTTCAAGGTCATGTTAGGTCACCAAGGTCAAGTCAGGTCAAGTTCATGACAGGTTAATGGAACCAAACTTGCTCAACTGGAATGTTGCCATAAATGCACTACTGGTTGTCATTTGTACTGTTTTTCATTGCGTTTCCATACTTTATTCATGTACTTCACTCCCTTCTTCACGAAGCCGATTGCTCCGAGCTGCCAGACGGAGCAGTCGGGCGGCCGGCCGGTTCCGGTAACTGGAACAGGTAACTGACCTGCTAAAGTGGTGCTATATAGGTGACTTGAGGTCAAATGTTGGGTCTATCATCTGCATTGCATCATTAGTAATGTCCAAAACATAATTTATGTCCATTTTTGAGCAGTTAAACACAATCACAGCGATCCATAACGATGACAAGCCAAGCCACGCGAAACCGGACAATTTTGCCAATCTGACCTCATTTGACCTTGAAGATATTGACCTAAGGTCACGAAAATTTCACACAATAGAGTTCACTACCGTGCCCATCCACCCTGCGAATTTCGTTCCTCCAGCTTTACTAGGAGCCGAGATCTTAGGGGGGGGGGCGGAATCCGCCCCCCCTCCAGTGCGCGTAATTCTCAGAGGCCCTCCAGGGCACGTGTTAAGTAAAGTGTATGAACATGTCCTTCAGGGAAACTAGAAAATGGGGTGGGGAGGGAAGAAGTGGCATTACCATCTCATGAATATGCCAATAGGGACAGCATAGGCAATAGAACCTCACAGTCAGCAAATAGGGATGGCAGTAGATCAAGGGGGCAGAGTGGTAGCTCATCCAGAGATGATAGAGCTACTCAGCATGAAAAAACCAAAGATGGTTATGGAATGTTTCTTAAGTGTGTGATGCTTAATGCTCAGAGTATTCGATCCAAATTTCACGAGTTCAAGTGTTATGTTGCTGATGAGGAACCAGATTTTGTTTGCATTACTGAGGCATGGGTCAGTGAGGGGTATTTCGGGGATAACTTGCAGGACTATGAGATCCAGGGATACAATATGTTTTCATGCAATAGGGGTCCAGCAGTGAAAGGGGGTGGTGTAATGCTCTATGTGAATAGCTTATTCAGTTCTCAAAAAGTAGCAGATGGGGTAAAAAATGTGTCTGTGGAGTCCATTTGGATTGATGTTTCTGTGGGAAAAGGCAACAGCAATAAACTGAGAATAGGAGCTTTGTACCGATCAGGAACCTTGCCACATTCTCAGCAACTGGAGCTTGATAAGGTGATTTGTGAGGAAATCAGTAGAAACTTTCAGAGGAAATGCCTTATTCTTGGTGACTTTAATCTAAAAGGATATGAAAATGTTGGTGTTGGCTCCCCAGCATGTAAACTGTTTAGGAAATGCTTTGAAGAGGACCTGTTCTTACACCAGTTTGTAACAGAACCAACTAGGCAGGGCTCATTCTTGGACCTTGTCTTCTCGGATTTAAGTGATTTAGTTCAAGACTTGACTGTAGGAGAAACTCTGGGAAGAAGTGACCATAACATAGTGAGATTCAATGCACATGTAGCAGGTACAATCAAGGATAATTTGGCAAAGGTTCCAAATTTTAACAGGGCAGACTGACTGCATGAGAGCGGCTTTAAGTGCCATAAAATTGGAAGAAGAATTCTCCGATTTAAATGCCTGTGAAATGTGGGAAAAGTTCAAATCTTACTTGAGGGAAATTCAGACTAGACATATCCCCCAAAAGCAAAGGTGCAAAAGAACAGTAGGAAAGCCAGCATGGCTTACACCAGACTTGACAAAAGCAATTAAGGCTAAGAAAGATACATTTAGAGTATTTAAGGAAGCTTCAAATATAGTAAATCTAAGGTTGTATCAAAAAGCTAGAGACGCTGTGAAGCAGAAAACCAGAGCAGCAAAGCGAGCAAAATAATTGGATTTGGCTAGGAACTGTAATGGGGACAGTAAAAAGTTCTTTAGCTTCTACAAGCTAAGTAAAGTTTCAAGCACAATTGGTCCACTGGAAGTAAATGGGATTATATTGAGTGAGGATGGTGAGATGGTTTAGGAATTGAGCAAGCAGTTTAAATCAGTGTTTACATTGGAGGATGTGACTAATCTGCCAACTGTGAACCACAGCTCAGCGACAGGTGTTCAGTTACGTAAGCGCGTAAATCACAGAAAGTTAAACCTTAGTTTTATGTGGGAACAACAAGGACTGGGATACATTGTAGCAGTCACCTTCCCACCGCCATTTTACAGACACCTACACACACGGGTCCAAGACAGTGTGGTGTTTGGTGTGCGTTTGTGACAGGCACAACTGTCAGGACGTTCTCTTTGCCCGCACTCATCTATGTGCCTAAACCTGAGTTGGTTGCCCTAGACAAGGCACCGAATTTTATTGAAAGATGCGATGACATTCTGCATATAATGTACACCGGTTCACTCAGTAGTATTACAACTCGAAGTGCGTTTTACCCTTCGAACCCACTTGCACAAAATATTACATATAGGCTTACGTCTCAGACCTTCGCTTGGAAAACAGTTGTCCTATGCTGGATTCCGAGCCACCTAGGAATTTGTGGAAACGAGGCCGCTGATGCTGCGGGGAAACGAGGTGCACGGCCACCGTGCACACGTTCCATCCCTCTTCCTGCGAGAGACTATTACTCGGATGTGAAGGAATTTATTATCAGGAAGTGGCAGGCAAGCTGGGACTCCTCGGCGAACAATAAGCTAAACACTGTGAAGCCCTGTATTGGGAACTGGGCTTCCTCACAACGAAACATACGTCACCGAGGTTTATCTGTCGCCTGCGCGTGGGACATACCTATGCGACACACCGGTATCTTCTGGGCCATAGAGAAGCCGCTGTGCCCGAGGTGCACCGCACCAATGTCTGTGCGACACATTTTAGTTTCATGTCCCCGGGTTGCCCACGAACGGAGACGTCACTTCGGACGTTCCTCTGTCTCGCTTCGGGAAGTATCAGGGGACGAGTCTGACATTGTTCACTGGGGAAAACTTTTCAAATTCCTCTTCAAAATGTAATTTTCAGTGAGTTTTGCAAGTCATTAATATGCTGTATACGTGGCTAGTACTAGTTTTACCCTGGGACAGATCTGACATAGTTACTTATAACTTGTTCCCTGATCCGACTACATTTATTTGCCTCTATGTCCAAATGAGTTATGAGCGCTATATGATCTTTACAGTCGATGCGCCCCTAAACTACAATAACTAACGATTCGCTTCTGCTGTTGTAGGGTGCTCGGTTCCATCCGACAGTAAAAATCACATGATTTCAAATTTGTTTACCGGAGTGGGTCTGGGGATTGTTTAATGGCGACGATTCACTATGACTAGCCCCTCGATTCGTCGTTCGGTGACCGCGACTAGGTTAATCAACAAGTTTTGTATATGAATGGGCATTAAAAAGCAACATATTGACTGTGATCCGCCGTACGATGTCGGTCGCACTGTTCGCTATCTATCAAACACGATTTGCCCATGAGAGTGGGCTAGTTCTTAGTTTGCTGCAGGTGCGTGCGAGTTCTCAATAACCAGTGTTAAAATATTTATTTTTCGTTAGGTGTAAGATGTCGAAACCAGTGCAACAGGATGTTGAAATCGCCATGGAAGTAATGTGATTTAAAACCTTGTGAAGTCCTGCGAACCCAGTTTTGAAATATTTGTATACATATGACAGTTCCCGTTTTGCGTGATTTGATGGTTGGTTGGCTATTGGTTTTACGACACGTCGACTGTTCAGTCATATAGCGTCGTCAATCTCTCACGCCGATTGGTCGCGGGCGAAGAGTAGCGACAGGTGAGACCCACAACCTTTCGAAGGTGCCTAATTTGGCTATACCGATATCAACGATGACGATACAAACACCTATGCTATAAACTGGCATTGTGCAATAGAGCACATCATAGGTAAACCCTTCATCTGGAATCGCGCTATAGGATGCTCGTTATAACGATCCTGGATCCGTTATGGTGAGCAAACGTTTGATACTTGTAATCGGGATACAGTTAGAAACGAGGCAGGAAAACTTCACAAACACGCATCAAGAAGCATGATGTCGATACTTCTTTGGGAAGGATGTCGGATTCAGTGCTGAGTAAGTGGTATATTCCACCCTATTTCGCGAAAAATTTATAACTGTCACTAACCGTAATGATAATGTTCATTCGGCTTCTGCAAGCACCGCACCTTTGTTCACAGCTGCACGCTGGCAAAGGCTTAGTGGAGCTTTTTTTTGTATTCACACCAATTCACAGAACGGAAACATTAGAATTTCAGCTTCTGGAAGAACCACCTATTCTTGCCAGTCTTGTACCTGAAAACGAAGAATTCGAACGTCAGGTGTATGAATAAGACATGCGCCATAAATACAAGCTTCAGCGACAGATTCCCGCAACTTTGCACGTTTCGCATCACACCTTATGCATATCTTCAGTGCTCAGTCATTTTAGCACGACCAAGAGCAGTCACTCAGCATATATAAACTAAACTGTCCTTGAAACAAGCCCATCAATTCAAAGTATCCGGGTGGACTGCCATACCCATACCTGGAGATTTCAAAAGAAAGATAAACGAGTTTGTGTTGGTTACGTGTAATTAAATTGAAAAAGCAAACAGAGCCCATTCTCAGCAAGTGCTTTTGTTCGTGATCATGCCAGGAATTTACAAAGCACACTTTCAGAACGTGATTCTTAATTGGCTAAAATACTTCTGTCAGGCTAAACTGCCTACATCAAAGGAAAACAAAACTGGAAAACGTCCCAAACAGTAACAGAAAACATGGGATGCTGAAACCTCGTAGAAAACAATCACATAAAACCGAAACCATACTCCAACAATAAGGAAGATGATCAACCACAACACAAGCTTTGTGGAAAGAAACGCCAAGAAACAATGTTGTTACGCAAACATCAATGAAAAGTGGCTCAGAATAAACACATTACAGGTTATGTAAGCTATGGACCCACCATATTCTGCAGTTCATTGGATTCCCATGAGAATATTAAGCAAGTTACAACCTTTTAGACTCAGAGATGCTTATATATATTGATCTCAAATTCAGTCCACCCTCCACACTTTTGCTTCGTTTGTGGCTTTACGACACACTTGGCAATGGAGGCCAGATGGAGTCGCCTGCCTATCACCCCGGTCAACTTGAACCCAGATGATCCTTTTGGCTTGAGTCACTCTGAGCGTAACATTAGTTGTCCCAATAAGCTCAATTTGGCACAAAGTTTGATTCCTTGACACTCGAAAAACGGCGTTTTCGGGCACTCTTCAGGACGTGGCATTTCGACTTAATCTCGCTCAGACATATGGATCGAAAGTAGCAAATATCAAGTGACAAGCTGATGAATATTATGAACATGTTTTTGGTTTGATGGAAACAATTAACCACAAACAGTCAATTTTTTTCTCAAAAACAAACACCTTAACCTGACCAGGAAGACCAGGAAGACACAAATCATGCGTCAATGGCGAGATATCGTCACGTGCAACACGCGCATTTTGTGTCGTGGAGCTGCACACTGCTTGCAAACGCTAGGATGTCGTTGGGGTGAGGTAGCACCAATCCCTTGCAATGGCAAAGGTGGAAAAATGTCATGCACTGGCATTACTTAAATGGTCACGCGGTGGTTGTGACTACGACGCACTCAGCAGCTGAGGCTATATGGCACTGCCTGCCTCTCACCCTGACAGGAAGGGCGGATACCGCGGGGACTCGAACCCCGTAACTCTGGCATGCCAGACACTGAACTTAACCACTGAGTTACCGGCGACCTAATCAATAATGTCACATAATAATGCAAACACACACCAAAAAATCATATCATTGGCAATGAAGAAAATGGCAATTTGTTGACTCAGAATAATCTGCAGGACCAATGAATGGGCTTCTATGCCATAATTACCCATCCCATTATGGTTAATGTCCACATCAAAGGTCAACGTTCCCAGCAATATTATGTATTCATTGCAATACATGCTTTCATGGCAACCTTCAGAGACTGTTATGGAGAAAGCACTTGGAAAATATGGAGGATTTGAAGGTGGCATAATTGAAAAATCGGGTCTCAAAATAATAGTATGCTGTAAAAGTACACTAAGAAGTACTTTAGTTAGTTCTTTATTTATTGGGTAAGAGAAGTACGTTGAGTATCCTCGACCAATTTAAGTAGTGAACGCAGCACCATAAGAAGCCTACACAGCAAGTTACAGCCAGTCACTTAGGGACTGAGGATTTATCTGCGGTTCTACCGAAGAAGTGATCATCTAGCTTACTCAGGGACAGTTGTACAGAAGTGGGAAACTGGCAACACAGCAATTGTATCAGAACTGACAAAGCACCAGTCTAGCACAAAAGCATGTGCTTTTCAACATTCACGTTTGCTACGCTAGCTTCAACAAACACCGAAATCGTGCCGCGATATTTTCCACACATGCTATCTGCACTACTCTGTCCTGTACCACATACATGTATGTCAAGCATGTTTCCAAGGAAAAGTGACAACATACAGCCTTTAATTGTACCATTTTCGGTAGTCACATCACCAGGCAAATGCCAATTTTGAGGTAACCATTTTGTAGTGTGTGCTAGATTTCATTTCATACATCGAAAATTAATGTAATCAAATTAAATAACCATACACTGCATCATTGGCACACAGCTAAATATGCTCCTTGACTAGGCAGATGATCATGTGATGATGATGATGAATTGGTGTTTAGGGGCGCGTCGACTGCAAAGGTCATTTTGCGCCTGGTCATTTTGCGATCATGTGACATGACATGATTTTCTCCACTTCATTATTTTTTTCATTGCTCAAATTACACAGAATTGATGTGTAGCATGTACCGAATGATTCATGCTGATACTTCCAACATTTAAACAAAATATATATCCCCAAAATTCGTCGGGACAAATGCTGCTTCCCCCTCCACCACCCCTCAGGAGTGTGCAAACCAGCCAGCATCGCGTCACTACGTCAAAAAGAAGTATTTGTGCAAATCTCTGTCGTGATGCATGCCTACCTGTCCTCCAGCATCTCCTTGATGTGCAGCTTGGCCTTCCGGCGCTTGACAGGGTTCTTGATGGTCTCCTTGTTCACCTTTTCCTTCTCGAACCCGATGTCGACGGTGTACCGGGTGGGCATCATGTGGTTCAGGTTGACAACCTGGGAGGGATACCAGTCGTTAAATGAGTGCGGGAAGGCTGATGATTGCAACATAAATGACCATTTCCAGAACCACCGAAAACCGACTTAACCACTCAGGAATACGCAGGATGTATGCAAATTCAACATATCAACAAATCTGCCGAAAATTGAGAAGACAACCAACATAAATGCTATTTGTCAAGCTTGAGTATTGGGTTGACTTGTGGTTCCACCGAACAACGAATGCTCAGGTCGTCCATGCAGAGCAGGATGGCTACTGGAACTGGAATTATGTGGTGGTCCTCAGTGGTTTGCCAGACCGAGTCATGGAAGCGACAGGTAGCTTAATGGAGCAGGATATTATCACCATTCATGATACTATGATAATGATGATATTAGTAATCATTTTGTGGCAGTGAAAACAACTGCCTAAGCACACATTGTGAATCATGTCGAAATTTTTGGAGGGTGCCAATTCAGCGTTCAGTTGGCAGTGCACTGAACCCATTTCTACAAATAATCATTACTGAAGAAAAACCTTGAGTTATTTTACGACGCATTCAACCGCTAGGTCATAGCGTCGCCAAATCATCACTACCGCACAGTGGCGAAATTCACATTCTCTTGGAAGTCACACACAAACATAAATATTCAGTTTTGGTCAGCATTGATGTAAAAGGACAAAACTACATCAATACAATTGGTATGCAATTGTATCTCAAAATATGTTCATGTACAACTTCATAGTGGGCATAGATTAATTGTAGATGAAACTATTATAGGGCATGATTAGTGTATCACATGGATACCATACACAGACATGACACTGGAAGGACTGAATGCCAGCTGCATCTGATACAACAGTTCATTAGGATGCAATTGATATCTCCCAATGGAGGATCATAAGGATAAGACATCATATAATAATATTTATATAAATCATTTTATACCTCAGAAGATGAAGCAAAATAAAACTTCACACCAAACTATTGTTCCCATCAATGTCGTTTTCCAGACATTGTGAAATGTGGACACCACAACAATTGTCTACCACACAAATGCTTAGCCTGCATCAAGACGCCAATAACAAAGATTCACTGGATAGTACCGAGCTCATTCCAAACAACTGCTAAAGCCTGAGAAGAACTCACAATACAAATAATCTCTAGAAAATGTACTGTTTTATTGCACCATACTTGCCACACCAGCCCCTCCCTTGTGCCATGTAACTAACCCGGACAAAGGGCTTGATGCGGGAACGTCTGGCGATCTTCTTCTTGCTCATTCCCTTCTTGACCTGGCGAGGGTAGCGATCAATGCCGGCGACTAGACAATGTCCGTAGGGCCTGTCCGTGGTGCCCTCATCATTGCTCTTGATGATGATTCCTTTGCGACCAGCAAATCGGCCTCCGAGGAGGATCACCACCTTCCCACCTTTCATGATCTTCCCATGGTGTAGCTGCAAACAAACATCACATTGCAGGTTATGTGCATTCCTCTGTGGTTTTCTTGCACATAAACCAAGTTCTTCTCCAGGCAGGCAAAGTTGTTCTTAGCACATGCAGTTATCCAAATGAAAGAAACAAGATGGGAAATAATGTGACTATTACAGACAACAGCAAGAGAAACACAGGAACAGAAGGATTTATACAAGTGGATGGTCCACACTTATTTTCTGCAGCACCAAGTCATTAAACAATTTTTTTTCTTCAAAATTGTCAATTCAATAGAAAGCATGGCTGTGTGCTGACTGATTTGTGGCTGGGAAGAGTGGGTTATTTGAGTGGAATAGCTAGCAGTTTTGTGGGAATTCTGCATTTGTTTGTGGCATTTCATTCATTCTACATACACATTTATGTGTAGTACATGTAAAGCCAATCCTCTCCAGTTCAAATCTGGAGTGTGAAAATGTTTTCAGAGATACAATATCAAAAGAAAGTTTTAAATATCACTATCATTGGGCCTCTCAAACAAGTCATTGAGCTCTTCCAATAATTGCAGATTCACCACAAATGCCAATTTTATAGATTTCATAGTGTATACATTTTAACATCACACATTTCACTAGATGATCACATGCTCCTCAGCATCACTACTGGCCTTTGGAAATAACAGCATCTGACATGCACAACAGCTAAAGAACCAGACAGCAATTTCATAAGGTAGTTCAGTGTGAGCAGGGGGAAGATGAAGTGGTGTGCAGTGTGAACCTTGTGACAACTCCACTAACACCCATCCCAATGTGCCAACATTAATTTTGACTTGAACACCAGGTGTAAATAGACATCTTCAAATTTTACTATTCATGTGACTAGGATTTCAGATGGAACATAATGTATCTTGCACACAACTGCATTACATGGTCTTAGGTCTGCATACAGCACAGCATCACTTCAAAATCAACAAGCATTAACTGAAAACGAGTCATTCCAGCTATTTTATCGACAGGTACCTATTTCGTTTGCACAATTATAGAGACCTACGGGAGATACTGGTGTGGCAGGATGGCAGGATGGAAGAGAAGTGGTGTGAAAATAGCATCACCAATATTTTCACACTATGCCTCATGTTAAGTGACTTTTGTTCCACCGGAGAAAATGGTCCAACAGAAACACAGAGACTCAGTGGAACCGATAGCCATCTTGTGGCATGAGAAGAGGAAACGGCTAGCAGACGCCAAGGATATTCCCACAGTCTACTGGTGTTTCTTGTGCCACAACTGAGACAAACCGCGAATCAAGATCTTCATGACAATTGTGCGGCGAAACATAAATATCAGATGCTCATCTCTATGCTAGTCACATTTGCTCAGCCAGTGGACCTTTGTTGTTGACGTGACCAATACTGTTGATTTTATCACTGTAAAGCACCTGGAGACTGGTCACCCCCTCCCCAACCAGGTCACCCAGAAGAAGCTGGCAAAGGCAGAGGAAGTTCATGACTTGAAGTACTACCCAGCTTGGTCAATAGCATTGTGCCCAAGTCATGGTCATGGCTCCAAGTGATCTCCACAACTACAAAGTCAGCAACAACCTGAGAAAACTGGGCCTTCTCAATTGGAAGGGATTGTGGCCTCAGGCGCGATATATTCGGCCCTCTAGTATATCTGGTTGGCAGGGCAGCAGCAAAGTGTACATGAAGACGTCACAGGCCCACACTTTTATGCCCTACATATGACCTCATGAAAAACACATGACTACCAGACTGTGGTGCCAGCCTGCAAGCTAACAACACAGGCATTTAACAAAATGAAGATCCACCACATTAAGCGAATATGCAGTGACCATCAGACTGCAGCCTGGCATATGCATGCATAGAATCCTGAACTGATATTGAGTGGCAATGAAGTGCTTATGAGCATGTTCAACATGCCTGTAAAATGGTACTGCATGTGTCTCACATTTTCTTGTTCTCTGGGAAGCACAAACCAATGAAAATAACTGAGTAGCATAATTTTGCATTGTGCAAATCATCCATTGAGCAAACCATTTGCATTGCACCAATCTTCAGGCACCTTTGAGCCATAAAAGACTGCCGAAAAATGAACCTAGAAGAACCAGTGTTAAAATAACGATTTCTTGTTAGTGTGAGATGTCAAAATGAGTACAGCAGTGTGTTATAATTCCCATGGAAATGTAATGTTATTAAAACATTTGTCGTTATGTAAACACAGTTTTGAGACAATTGTTTACATACCACCTTTCCTGCTTTGTGTTTTTGAGAGGTACCTAATTGGGCAACACCAATACCAATAATAATGATACAAACACCTATGCTATAAACCGAAATTATTTAACATAGCACATCATAGGTAATCTTTTCACCTGAAATTGTACTATGGGAGGTCTGTTATCACTATCCCAGATCTGTTATGGTCAGCACAAGCATGATACTTGTAAATGGGACCTAGTTAGAAATGTGGAGTGAAAACTTCACAAGCATGCTCCAAGAAGCATGATGTTGATACTTCTTTGGGAAGGATGTTGATTTCAGTGTTCAGTAAGTGGTATATTCCACCATATTTCACAAATAATTATCACTGAGAACTGATACTGATGTGTTAAAGCAAGGTTTATAGTGTTAAATATTTAAGGTCATATAAAGTGCTAAAGGTCCTTGCATAGTGTTAAATGGATGTAAATCTGAATGGAAGGATATTTTTAGTGGAGTGCCACAGGGTTCTGTTCTATGGTCAATTCTCTTTATCATCTTTGTGAATAACAATGAGGTTGGGCTGATGAATAGGGTGTTCAAATTTGCTGATGACAAAATTGGTAGGAGTGGTTAACAGCAGTGCTCAATCTAGTAATATTTAACTAGATTTGGAACTAAAAAAGTGGGCTGATCAATGGCAGATGTCTTTCAACTATGAAAAATGTAAGGTTATGCGTCTAGGGTCTGGTTACATTATTGGTTTTACGACACGTCGACCATTGAGTCATATAGCGTCGCCAATCTCTCACGTCGACTGGTCGCGGGCGAAGAGTAGCGACAGGTGAGACTCGAACCCACAATCTTTCGATTGTGAGACGAGCATCTTACCCCTGCATCTTGGGTCTGGATGCCCTTTCGACCATCACATAGGGGTCATCAATTCAGGTTAGACAAATCAAGGTGTAGGGACAGTTAAGCAACAACAGGTCTTCAGTCAAATGATTGTTGATCAGTGGAATAGCCTGCCTGCTGATGTTGTGGGGAGTCCCTCATTGAATGTATTTAAAAATAGGGTGGACAACTATTTTAGGTCGCAAAATCTTGCTTTTGAGTTGTAAGGGGTGATGGATGTGGTAATATCTATGCTAAGTGGGTGTGCACTGTACAGGCCCCTTTAGGCGGGCATGGATGGAGTTGGAAAATTATTGGTAGGACACTCAGGTCACATTTGTTACATGAGATCAAGTGAATAGGGCTGATAGGTAAGGTAGAAAGACATTGGTGAGTGCAGGGATGCTGGTCCCTGCTATTGTTGAAACTTGGACCCTTATGTTTTTGATCATGCTAATAAATTGAGTATTATACTAGCTATATAGGGTAAATTATACTACTAGTATTATATTATACTATATAGGGTGTACCTGTGGCAGTGGATTCAGCAACTTCCTTAGCAGTGGATTCAGCACCTTCCTTCGGGATGTGATACTGATGAGGTTGGCTATTGTAGCACTATGGGGCATGATTGGAAAAGTTTTGAATTGTTGAGGAGGGTGTTATGCAATATCAGATGAATGGTGCTAGATGTGCCAAGATATATAGCTCCCTTTGAACTTGACATAATGTATTGATTGGGATGTGAACATTTAATTTTCTGGTATCTCTTCAAGATAGGCTTAACCCAGATGGGCACCTGTGGCCCTTATTGAGCCTTAACACTTTATGAACTTTATACAGGAATTACCCCAGTCATGCATACCAAACCTGTTTTTTTTTCAGACAGCATATAAGTGTGAATCTCTCCAACACTATGTTGAATACTGACATTTGGATGCAAAATGATAAGCTACTAAACCGCAAACCATGATATTTTTCACAAGATATTCAGTGTAGAGGTGACAGTTGGCCACCTCAGTGATTTTTTTTTTTAGAAATAGGGTGGAACATGTCACTTTTGATGTGTTTGTGAAGCATGTCATGCTTGATTTTTAACAGTATCTTGCTTACAATTATCATGCTTGTTCACAGTTATGCACCATATTATGCAATGATTTTGCAGCACAATTTTAGGTACAGGAACTACCAATGATGTTAGTTAGTTAGTTAATGTGGTTTAGGGGAGCATCAACTGCATAGGTCATATAGTGCCCAATTACCAATGATGTGATCCATCATACAATACTGGCTTATAGTATAGGCATTTAATTTCTATTGTTAATATGGATATCCCTAAATTAATGCATTAAAATAAGCACAAAATGGTTTTGATTGATTGCATATTTTAGCTTAATGATGCACAAACTGCTAGTGGTTATTGTGACCCTGCATGCCTACATTTGGAAAGTGATTATCAAAATTACCATCTCAGCCTTACTAGTAGCTTTGTAGCAGAAAGCATCTACTCATCAGTGGATTATGGGTAAATTTGCGGATAGATGGAACTCGGGAATATGGAGACAGGATTATGGCATTATATATGTACTCACTCAAGTATAGGAAATTGGGGGGACGAGTGGTCTAGCGGTAGGATGCTCGTCTCACAATCGAAAGGTTGTGGGTTCTAGTCTCACCTGTCGCTACCTCTTCGCCCGCGACCAATCGGCGTGAGAGATTGGCGATGCTATATGACTCAACGGTCGACGTCGTAAAACCATAACGAACCAAGTATAGGAAATTAATGGATATGATTGAAATGTAAAAAATCAACGTACAAGGCAAAATCAGGTCAATCCAAATGATGCTCTTCCGACAGTTAGTGACAACAGGTCTTCAGTCAAAGGATTGCTCATCAGTGGAATAGGCTGCCTGCTATTGTCGAAGAGTCTCTCATTGATTAATGGTGATTTATTTGTGAAATAGGGTGGTTTTACAGCTTTTTGAACACTCAATAAAGCATCCCTTCTCAAGAAGTATCAACATCATGCTCCTTGATGTCTCCTTTCTTACAGTATTTCACCTATAAGATTCACTCTTCACTCATAAGATACAAGATTATGTTCATGCTCTCAATAAGGAATGGTGATACATGAACATTTTTCAATGCAATTTCAGGTTAAGGGATTAACTATAATGTGATATGTCATACAATGTCAGTTTATAGCATATGATTATTATCTCCATGCTAAATATAGCTCTCCCTAAATAATGAATATCAAACAAATCATAAAGGTTACAGTCAGGAAGTACCTCTTACACCATTGGCCCAAACTCGAGTTGGAAAGGCATCTTAAATGCTTAATTCCATGGGCAAATTTTGAAGAAAAAAACCTATTCTGCTCATTTCGTAACATCTCTCACCTAATGAAAAACCATTATTTTAACTGTTCAATTCATATTTTAGAATAGGACAGACAATTTGTGTCAGGCCAGATAAGCTTGTTTTTTTTCTGAGTAGTGCCAGATGGGGTGAAATTTGTTCACTTGGTGCACTGTACAAGCACTTTGAGCAGGCATGGGTGGAGTTTAAAAATTATTAATGGGGGCACTCAAGATACATATTATACAGATTGATCAAATGGGGCTGGTTCAGCATTGGAAATACCTGGCTGTTTCAGGTCAGGTAGTTATTGGGGCTTTTAGGGCGCATGGCACATCGGTCATGTAGCGCCCAACCTGGGCTGTTTGCCAGCCCTCTCAGGGTGGTGATGTTAGGCAAGGTAGACAGAAAGAATGACCTTGGGCCCGCTGCCACACTGCTCCCTGCCACATAAGCGAGCAAGCCAGTCGGGTGGAAGCGCACAATGGACTATTAGACTACTTTAGTTTTCCCGAGCAGATCGTCCAGAAGCGCCCAGTGTTTCCAACCCTGGGCTGGATAAGTAAGGTAGATAGGCATTGATGGGTGTGTGGGGGATATTGGTGGATGGATGTTTTGGAATTAAGGATGTGGTGTTGGTTGGGGTGATCAGTGTCATTTTTACCAGGCCATAGCATCTTCCTTTACAGACTTCATGGAACCAAACCTGGATTGGTCCTTGTGGCTCTTTTACATCTTGAACTCTTTATGTTTGCCACTCCTATGCTTCTCTGGTGATGGCCATGGTTCCAGAACTTGTTTTTAGATATTTTAGCTGGTTTCAAAACCTGAGAATTCCAACTTTCTTGCCATTTTCTTGGAGAAAAAGCAGATGCTTCAGAGTAGAATTATCATGGGGAGACACAAGCTTGAGTCCAAAAACACAGAAAGGTTCTTGTGCAGGCACTCTTTTCGCTGAACGTTGAGTCAAGGGACTATAAGCTCAACACCATTATCATGCTGAATTTTGGGTATATATTTCAATCTAGGTAAATTGGATTTTATTGTAAATACAGGGTATTTTAACATAAAATGACAATGCAACCACTCATTTTCTCCACAAATGATTACTTTTCAGTTGGCAAACAAATACATGCGACCATAATCTTCACTCTGCAAATATAGCACATCATGTACAATTATCAGTGCCTGGTGTGTCACAGACATGATAAAGAAGAAATTCAACACTTCATGCACTCAATTAATACTCTGACATCAAAACCTTATGTTTCTGCCTAATTCAACATATATTTCCAAGAATGAATACTTGCAACCCGCCGCATCGCAGCCAAGGCCGGAAGTTCCTAGCGATGCTGCATTATTTTTATTTTACATATAGTTGATGACGTCATGGCCAAAACTTGTTTTTGGACGAATCTGGTTTTCCGGTTAGGTTAGGCCATTTTTTCTATTATTATCTATTCATATGCAATTTTTTTGAACTTTTGACTGCAAGCAGAACACAGCCAACTTTCACATCCTCATTTCTGGTCACACTGTATATATCTGCATAGGCAAGTTTAGTAATAATACTACCAAACTTCTGGAAGCTTAGTAAACATTTACCTGGTAAATTTGTCTTGAAAGGTGTTCTTGAATTTTTTGGATTTTTTTTGCCGAATACCATGTTTATGAACTTGATTCGGAGGATGGGATCATTCGTTTTTCTGTAAAATGCTTACGCCTCGGTTAATCTTAGCAATAATATCTATAATGTGCCATATATGCTACACCGCTGCTCTTTGTTTGCATAAATATATCCATCCTCACCTGGCACTCTCAGACGTGATTAAAGTGGACATTCAACACTTCACGCAGTTGATTCAAACACTTTTCATGTAAAATGCTTCCTTTCTGCCTCTTTGCCACATAGATGACACCACCACTCTTCAACCACAATGGCCAAAAAACTAAACAGCACGGCTCAGAGAGCAGCCGGCTTCTGCTTTCGGTCTCGTCTCTTACCTCACGACTTCCAACAAATAGTATGATAATTCATAACAAACAGGAAAACCTAACCCAACCAACCTAACCTAACATAATACAATCTACTCTTATCTAAACCAATATAACTCATATTATAATTTAAAACACAAGCGTACATTTAACGTGACATCATCCGTACACACGGCCTCAGTGTAGGATTTCCATATTTTTTCTTGGTAGGAGTACATAATTTTTAACTGGAGTACAAAATGTTGAGCTGGAATACAAAATAGCAATGCATCACGACACACCACCTTGTTTTAATGGGGGCTGAAAACCAATGTTAGCATTGTTGTATGCATAAACATCTATAAAAAACATCCATGTCCAAAATTTCTTTACAGTAAAAAAATGAGGAGTTGTCCATAATTAGGTAGCATTGCTTTAATGGAATTACAAATCAACGTTGGCATTTCATGCTGTTACATGCTCAACAATTGCACGCTTTACCACACCAGAATTTTACATGGGACACAAGTAAGACTCATCAAGTAATAATGTAGTGCATCATGCCTTGAACCCTTTTTAAAAATGTGGGAATAACTTCAGAGGTTTTCTAACTATCAGGAAGACTCATAGAAAGATGAGTTTAAAATGATGAAAATGGTTTTACAAGCTCCTCACAGCAAGATACAATTAACTGGGGGTGGACCCCATCAGTGGACCCTGGGAGGGATGGCGGGCACCACGAGGAATCGAAACCTATGACAACCAGCTTCGAGCCAAGGCTTTAC
>JAOTOM010001312.1:0-60000 GCA_034440615.1 Ashinkailepas kermadecensis
GCCGTCATTGTTCGTTATAGGTTGAGTCCCTCCAGTGTTAACTTTAATATCAGGGTTTCCAGCTGCACAATATTGCTCGTGGGTGCTTTTCTCCCATGCCTATTTCAAAATATCTGTACTAATTTGCGTTCTTGAAACGACAATCCATAGCCCCGCTCCATGTCGTGCAATCACTGGACATACCACATTTTTGCTTCAGATAAAAAAATATGCCACATGTCAGTGTCAAACACCTAACCATGACATTCTGATCACAATACCACCCAGAATACAACAGCCAGTATCGAAAGGCTGTCAGAAAGGATACAAGTATGCCAAGTGTATACTGCAGCGAGCTGCTATGTTCATTGTTTCGTGCAAAGGATCAAAGGTCAAGGTGAACTGAGGTAAACCCTGTATAATATTTCCATCCCAGAAATCACCGAGCCGATTGAACCCATTCAAATCGAAATCGATAAACCCTACGACATCCAACATCAGGCCACACGATGCTTCCTGTTCAGATGAAAGATGAAGTTGCAGGTTTAGAGCAAGCACCTAGGCGAGGTGCCTTGCCTGACCACCGTGCTAGTGGCTCGGGATGGGACGCTACATGGTAGGTCTGACAAAATGATGAAACTGAGTCCAGTATGCCGACTGGGAGGCCACGACATGGCCGCCGCCTGTCGCATGGGCGGACAGTCGGTGAACATCAATATGTGCGGCCGACCCCGCCCCCGCCCTGCCTCCCGCGTCGACAATCGGCGAGTATCGATACGTGCGGCCGACCCCGCCCCCGCCCTGCCTCCCGCGTCGACAATCGGCGAGTATCGATACGTGCGGCCGACCCCGCCCCCGCCCTGCCTCCCGCACCGGCAATTTGTAATCTTTGAAGGATGGTTGAAGCTTGGTCATCTTTTGAGATATTGACATGAAAGATGGTGCACATATACACGGCTTTGTGCTCTAGCATATGCGCTTCGTTTGTTCGAATATTGTAAAAAGTGATTGCAATGTTCCGTAAAAATACACTAAAATGCTTAGTTCAAATTGTTGTTCAGGAGGATTTACAGAATCAGAGTCCATGCTACACGGTAACTTGTTGCATTTACACTTAACCCACCTCCCAGTCGGAAAATTCCACTTCAATTGCACACTTTTGTCCGAGAGCTTACCTGATCTACATCGTCGGACACGACATACTGGTGCCCGCACCCTCGACATTGCCTGGCCAGTTGTCAATTTGACATCCCAGCCGGAGGCGTTAATAACGAGCGTTTGGAGCGACCCGACTAGTCGTGTAAGACTGGAAAACCTTTGATCTATCCACTGAGCTAGCCAGGCAGCAAGTGTACGAATTTAGATGTTGTGTGACCACATGCATCCGAACGTTGAGATAACATTGCCCAGGAATGCTGTGGGGATATAATGTGACAAGAATGGCATGCTATAATTACAACTGTAATTTTTGCAATTGTTCTACATATACCTACGTAGGAAATACATCGATGCTCGTGAGTGGAAATAATTGCATTGCTGCAAATCATCTGACGGACATTGTGTAGCCCTTTGGGCTAAACAGCAGTGTCGCGTCTGACCATGCACGATGTGTTGGAGCCGGCCCCGGCAGTCGGCCCCGCACTGCTGTCCGGCGAGTTAGGCCGTGCCGCATTACTCTCCTGCTCGGCGGGCCGGCCGACCTCGCCACGCACGTCACGATCGGACGTATTGCGGCACAGGCTAGCTTCGGTGGAGAGGCCGTTGGCATTGTCCCTGCAGCGGGCCGCGCGGCGAGTCGCATTGCCACTTCCCATCGCTTTGGCGGTTCTCGCTCGAACCGCTCGGCCGACCGCACGTCCGGAGGCGGCGGCTTTGCCGAGCCCAGCCGACGTCGGCGGCCCAGCGCCGATTGGGCAGTCGGTATCGACGGCTCGGCGTCGGCTCCGACGCCGTGGCAGTGCAGATGCGGCGTCGGTGCGCCGGCGGCGGCGGAGCGAGACCGGCCCAAGTTTGATCGGCAGCAGTGTGGGGACGTCAGAGGAGCTCTGCGCCACTCGTCGAGGCCGCCAGGGAAACACCGCTCACGGGCGACCCAATTCGCCAGGGCGCCGCCAGCGAGTCACCAGAGAGCCATCAGGAGCCAGCCGCCTGGTGCCTCCGACCAGGCGCAGTGCAATTCCATGACAGCTCTCGAGGAGCTGGCAGGATCCAGGAGCCACCGGACAGGAGTAATGACAGCTCCCCAGCAGCTGCTCCCGGGAGCTGTTTGGACAGGGTATCGAGCCGGGCCAATTATGTAATTTTTAGTTATATTCCACGTGCATTCGATTTTCGGCTCCGGCTGGTCGATCTCTGGCCCTATTCCCCATGTATCCGTTTATCGATCCCGACTGTGCGGTTGATGGCTCAATTGCACATATATTCGGCTCTCGACCCCGGCTGCTCAGTTCATGACTCTATTCCACATGTATCCGGAACGCGGTACTCGGTCCTCGGACTTTGATATTGCCGATGCGATGACTATTATACGGTCGAGTGTCGGGGGCTGCTGACTGGCACGCCCTAATGTTGGAATCGGAAGCTGCTGAATAACACGACTGAATGTCGGGAGCTGCTGACTGACCACCCCTAGTTAGTGCCGGAAACTGCTGAATGGCACACCCTAATATCGGGATCGATAGGTGTTAAATGACACGCTCTAATATCGGGAGCTGCTGACCGACAAACCCTAATGTCGGGGTCGGGAGCTGCTGACCGACACACCCTACTCTCGGTATCTGTAGCTGCTGAATGACACGACTGAATATCGCGAGCTGCTGACTGACACGCGCTAATGTCGAAATCTGCTGAATGACACACCGTAATGTCGGCAGCTGCTGACTAACCCGCCCTAATGTCGGAAGCTGCTAACTGACACACCCTAATGTCTGGATCGGGAGCTGCTGACTGACACACCCTAATGTTGGAAGCTGCTAATTGACAGACCCTAATATCTGGATCGGGAGCTGCTAACTGGCACACCCTAATGTCTGGATCGGGAGCTGCTAACTGACACACACTAATATCAGGACCGGGAGCTGCTAACTGACACACCCTAATGTCTGGATCGGAAGCTGCTAACTGACAGACCCTAATGTCTGGGCCGGGAGCTGCTGACTGACACACCCTACGACATCACCCAGCCTAAAATAAACTACTTTTGAAGAAAAGCAATCTCAGAAATGTACCTGAAAATGTGTTTGAACATGTTTACAAAACATGTTTCAACTTTAAAATCCTAAACTAACCTAAACAAACCTAACCCGTTTGTTGGCTTTTGGAGGCAAACCATGTGCAAAACTTGTGTTGTGAATACCTTAGAGCACAATAATAATCTTCTAGCCTTCGAAAAAATCCTAGCCTTCGAAATGCATTGGTTCATATACCAAGAAACAAGCTATATAATAAGATACGCATTTATATTAGTTTGAGGGTTCGGATTCACTTGCAAATATTTCGGGTACACTGTCGTTCGAACACAAATACCAATAAACATTTTGCACTTGTCCACCCATTATTCAACTTAGTCATAGGTGATCACATTTAGTCATAGGTGATCACATTTAGTCACAGGGGATCACATTTAGTCACAGGTGATCACATTAGTCATAGGTGATCACATTTAGTCACAGGTGATCACATTTAGAGAAGGCCAACATCTCTTCCACATCGCTTACCAAACTTCTTTGGCACTTGCCTAAATATTATGAGGAGGAACATGAACAATATCATGAGCTGACAGACCAAACCAAACATCATCTGGTCAGACAAAGCCTGTTTTGAATTGGGGCCAGTTCAGCGTATCAGTACATATTTGATGCATTGGCAGATCCAGGGAGCTAGTTTTGAGTTGCCCAGCGGGGTCAAGCAAAACTAATTCTCAGATTTCTGATTCCAAGATTCCAACTCCTTGGACTTGGCATCAAATGTGTCTAGTTTTGCATAAATTGTCATCATAGACCAGTTTTGCTCAAAAGCAGGCTGTGGGGAGTCGGTGGGTGGAGGCACGGCTGCGATGACCCTCCTGGAGCAGGCTGTGGGGAGTCGGTGGGTGGAGGCACGGCTGCGATGACCCTCCTGGATCAGGCTGTGGGGAGTCGGTGGGTGGAGGCACGGCCGAGATGACCCTCCTGGATCAGCTGGTGAGTCGGTGGGTGGAGGCACGGCTGAGATGACCCTCCTGGATCAGGCTGTGGGGAGTCGGTGGGTGGAGGCACGGCTGCGATGACCCTCCTGGATCAGCTGGTGACCCTCCTGGATCAGGCTGTGGGGAGTCGGTGGGTGGAGGCACGGCTGAGATGACCCCCTGGACCAGCTGGTGACCCTCCTGGATCAGGCTGTGGGGAGTCGGTGGGTGGAGGCACGGCTGCGATGACCCTCCTGGATCAGGCTGTGGGGAGTCGGTGGGTGGAGGCACGGCTGAGATGACCCTCCTGGAGCAGGCTGTGGGGAGTCGGTGGGTGGAGGCACGGCTGAGATGACCCTCCTGGATCAGGCTGTGGGGAGTCGGTGGGTGGAGGCACGGCTGAGATGACCCTCCTGGATCAGGCTGTGGGGAGTCGGTGGGTGGAGGCACGGCTGAGATGACCCTCCTGGATCAGGCTGTGGGGAGTCGGTGGGTGGAGGCACGGCTGCGATGACCCTCCTGGATCAGGCTGTGGGGAGTCGGTGTGTTGAGGCACGGCTGAGATGATCCTCCTGGATCAGCTGGTGAGTCGGTGGGTGGAGGCACGGCTGCGATGACCCTCCTGGATCAGGCTGTGGGGAGTCGGTGTGTGGAGGCACGGCTGAGATGACCCTCCTGGATCAGCTGGTGACCCTCCTGGATCAGGCTGTGGGGAGTCGGTGGGTAGAGGCACGGCTGAGATGACCCTCCTGGATCAGCTGGTGAGTCGGTGGGTGGAGGCACGGCCGAGATGACCCTCCTGGAGCAGGCTGTGGGGAGTCGGTGGGTGGAGGCACGGCCGAGATGACCCTCCTGGATCAGGCTGTGGGGAGTCGGTGGGTGGAGGCACGGCTGAGATGACCCTCCTGGATCAGCTGGTGAGTCGGTGGGTGGAGGCACGGCTGAGATGACCCTCCTGGATCAGCTGGTGAGTCGGTGGGTGGAGGCGCGGCTGAGATGACCCTCCTGGATGAGGCTGTGGGGAGTCGGTGGGTGGAGGCACGGCTGAGATGACCCTCCTGGATGAGGCTGTGGGGAGTCGGTGGGTGGAGGCACGGCTGCGATGACCCTCCTGGATCAGCTGGTGACCCTCCTGGATCAGGCTGTGGGGAGTCGGTGGGTGGAGGCACGGCTGCGATGACCCTCCTGGATCAGGCTGTGGGGAGTCGGTGGGTGGAGGCACGGCTGAGATGACCCTCCTGGATCAGCTGGTGACCCTCCTGGATCAGGCTGTGGGGAGTCGGTGGGTGGAGGCACGGCTGAGATGACCCTCCTGGATCAGGCTGTGGGGAGTCGGTGGGTGGAGGCACGGCCGAGATGACCCTCCTGGATCAGCTGGTGAGTCGGTGGGTGGAGGCACGGCTGAGATGACCCTCCTGGATCAGGCTGTGGGGAGTCGGTGGGTGGAGGCGCGGCTGAGATGACCATCCTGGAGCAGCTGGTGACCCTCCTGGATCAGGCTGTGGGGAGTCGGTGGGTGGAGGCGCGGCCGAGATGACCCTCCTGGATCAGGCTGTGGGGAGTCGGTGGGTGGAGGCGCGGCTGCGATGACCCTCCTGGATCAGCTGGTGAGTCGGTGGGTGGGGGCACGGCTGAGATGACCCTCCTGGATCAGCTGGTCAGTCGGTGGGTGGAGGCACGGCTGCGATGACCCTCCTGGATCAGCTGGTCAGTCGGTGGGTGGAGGCACAGCCGAGATGACCCTCCTGGATCAGCTGGTGACCCTCCTGGATCAGGCTGTGGGGAGTCGGTGGGTGGAGGCACGGCTGATATGACCCTCCTGGATCAGGCTGTGGGGAGTCGGTGTGTGGAGGCACGGCTGAGATGACCCTCCTGGATCAGCTGGTGACCCTCCTGGATCAGGCTGTGGGGAGTCGGTGGGTGGAGGCACGGCTGAGATGACCCTCCTGGATCAGGCTGTGGGGAGTCGGTGGGTGGAGGCACGGCCGAGATGACCCTCCTGGATCAGCTGGTGAGTCGGTGGGTGGAGGCACGGCTGAGATGACCCTCCTGGATCAGGCTGTGGGGAGTCGGTGGGTGGAGGCGCGGCTGAGATGACCCTCCTGGAGCAGCTGGTGACCCTCCTGGATCAGGCTGTGGGGAGTCGGTGGGTGGAGGCACGGCTGCGATGACCCTCCTGGATCAGGCTGTGGGGAGTCGGTGGGTGGAGGCACGGCTGAGATGACCCTCCTGGATCAGCTGGTGAGTCGGTGGGTGGAGGCACGGCTGAGATGACCCTCCTGGATCAGCTGGTGAGTCGGTGGGTGGAGGCACGGCTGAGATGACCCTCCTGGAGCAGGCTGTGGGGAGTCGGTGGGTGGAGGCACGGCCGAGATGACCCTCCTGGATCAGCTGGTCAGTCGGTGGGTGGAGGCACGGCTGCGATGACCCTCCTGGATCAGCTGGTCAGTCGGTGGGTGGAGGCACGGCCGAGATGACCCTCCTGGATCAGCTGGTGACCCTCCTGGATCAGGCTGTGGGGAGTCGGTGGGTGGAGGCACGGCTGAGATGACCCTCCTGGATCAGCTGGTGAGTCGGTGGGTGGAGGCACGGCTGAGATGACCCTCCTGGATCAGCTGGTCAGTCGGTGGGTGGAGGCACGGCTGAGATGACCCTCCTGGATCAGGCTGTGGGGAGTCTGTGGGTGGAGGCACGGCTGAGATGACCCTTCTGGATCAGCTGGTGAGTCGGTGGGTGGAGGCACGGCCGAGATGACCCTCCTGAATCAGCTGGTCAGTCGGTGGGTGGAGGCACGGCTGAGATGACCCTCCTGGATCAGGCTGTGGGGAGTCGGTGGGTGGAGGCACGGCTGAGATGACCCTCCTGGATCAGCTGGTCAGTCGGTGGGTGGAGGCACGGCCGAGATGACCCTCCTGGATCAGCTGGTGAGTCGGTGGGTGGAGGCACGGCTGAGATGACCCTCCTGGAGCAGGCTGTGGGGAGTCGGTGGGTGGAGGCACGGCCGAGATGACCCTCCTGGATCAGCTGGTGAGTCGGTGGGTGGAGGCACGGCTGAGATGACCCTCCTGGAGCAGGCTGTGGGGAGTCGGTGGGTGGAGGCACGGCTGAGATGACCCTCCTGGATCAGCTGGGGAGTCGGTGGGTGGAGGCACGGCTGAGATGACCCTCCTGGATCAGCTGGTCAGTCGGTGGGTGGAGGCACGGCTGAGATGACCCTCCTGGATCAGCTGGTGACCCCCCTGGATCAGCTGGTGACCCTCCTGGATCAGCTGGTGACCCTCCTGGATCAGCTGGTGACCGTCCTGGATCAGCTGGTGACCCTCCTGGATCAGCTGGTCAGTCGGTGGGTGGAGGCACGGCTGAGATGACCCTCCTGGATCAGCTGGTCAGTCGGTGGGTGGAGGCACGGCTGAGATGACCCCCTGGATCAGCTGGTCAGTTGCATGGCAACTACAGAGGCAGCTAACGAGCACATCAAAGCCCTGTCTTTGAGCCCACCGGTCCCAAACATTTTCAGTCGGGCTTTCGGTTCGAGCATCTCTCACCACTCGAACCTATCCACCTAAGCAGGTAGGTAACTTACTCCTGCCCCACAATGTCGTACACAATTATGTGATTTCAGCAAGTAATAGGAACGTCTTGTGTCAAGCATGTCCCGATGTAGCTCGGAAGTGAGCTTACATTGCGTTTTCCTCTGACGGTGCAATGCAATCCAAACAAACGCCTTCGTTAATCAAGCAAAGACTGTATTCCGTGATAGAGCTGTTTTGAATTGAATAGGTAAACATGAAGTTAAATTTTCACGATAATTACGAGTCACCCATGAATTTGTTGCCTCCAGCTTTTAATTTTATTATTTTCCACTGGATAAGAGCATCACCTTGTGCAAAAGCATAATTAAAAAATACCTTCCAGGTATATTTTTTAAGGTGAGGCCACTGCCTTAGGTGCCTTAATAGCCCATGTAATAAACATCAATTAATCGTCCACAAATACTAAATCGACACTTATGAGTAACTATAGGCATCAGTTTGAACGCTGACTTACTTGTTGATAACGGTCAGCGGACATGTAACTGAGTGGCAGTTATAGTCACCTACCCAGTTTCAAGAACCCAGAACCTGACACCCATACAAATACATGAGATCCAAGCTGAACTAGCCTCGTCTCTAAGACTGCGCTCACTTCGCTCGCCTCTCCCGCTCACTCACTCCGTCTGAATTGCGTGTCATTTCGTGATTGCTTTCCTCGCTGGTCGGACCACACAGGAAACTTAAATGTGTCCCCGGTGAAGGGAGAGAGCATACATGGAGGTTTCGTAGAATTACTTGCGTTGCCAATATGCAATTCAACCAAACTTCCTCCATCCCATGATGCGAAATAAAATGCGAAATCCTGAAAATTTTACGCTGAAAATGTACTCGAATATTCTGAACAACATGTCTCCTTCCTCAAAGTTAGACTATGGGTGTGCTAGGCTTTGCTGGTGGGGATTGTGTTTACTGGATCTCTCCTAACACGCAGAGAGTGGCGGGCTTTACTGGCGGGAGCCAGTCGCACCCGGATCTCCATCCCAGACATGAACGAGTGGTCTCTGAATCGGCGAGTGTGTGATCTCTGATATTTAGTTAATTCGTAATGATTTCGTGTTATATGTGATCTATGTAACGGACGAGTAAGTAACTTCTGGATGTTGCCAGGCTCTCTGGATGTTGCCAGGTTGTCTGGATGTTGTCCCTATGGTACATATCAGCGAATTATCCTTTCAATATGGAGGAATTTCGGAGTCAGCCCTGGGAGTTATTGAGCCTGCTACCTTAGTGGTGTCACTGCCGTCACCTCCACATGCAGGAGGCTGTTTTAGTGTCAATTTGTGATGCTCATGCGCTACCGAATGTTACATGATTGCTTGCGGTTTTTCAGCGGAAGCATCAGCCAGACATGATAAAACTATCTTGTGGGTCTTCTTCAAACTCAACCAGTCTAAAGGTGTCAGCGACGTGGTGTATTATTGCTTGCCGCATCTGCCGATAGCAAGACCTGACACAGTCTAAACACGCGCGTTGTGGTTTCAACGCCCCTCATCAGTTCGAGATACAACGAGCCCTAGCCACAGTCAGCGCACAAAAATAGTCTGTCACTAACCAGATAATTTATGTTGCTGTTTACTCCGTAAGGTATTTATACGACACTCATAAATTAGGCTTATAGTTGCATGGGTGAACTGGCACACAGCATAGCAAGACGGTGCGAGTGCTTCGAGTTCCTGGAGGCGAGCTTCCGCTGGTGCTGCAACAGTTCCATCACGCCTCTCTGTCCGGCCGCTGAGTGATGACTCTGTTATGGCTCACACATTCGACCTGTCTGGCATCCGACTGATCTGGAGATGGCTGCTGTGATGACTACTAAGGCGATCGAGCCAAGTGGCTCGCCGCATTGCCAGCCGACCAAGTGACCCTTTTAACCGGCTTCCCGACTGACGTGCGATATCTACCAACGGAGGAAGTCGGAGTATACCATGGGGACGGAGCATACCCGGCATGTGACGCAGTATGCCATTGGTCTGTCCTACATGTGATGGAATATGCCATGGGGTGTGCCCTACTTGTGACGGAGTATGCCATGGGTCTGTCCTACTGATGTCGAGTGTTGTCTGCCCTACTGATGCCCTACTGATGACTAGTGTTGGCATGCAAAACAGGCAGCTGGCCGCCGCGAGCGGGACCATTTGAGAGTAATTAGGCCTAGCCGTCGTCAGTGCAGGTCACCGAAAGGTATATGCTGCAAGTAGCTCGCTCCAATTCACCTAAGACAAAGAGCATCTACGACATAGCTGGCGCAGGATAGATGAACC
This sequence comes from Ashinkailepas kermadecensis, assembly GCA_034440615.1. NCBI lineage: Eukaryota > Metazoa > Arthropoda > Thecostraca > Neolepadidae > Ashinkailepas > Ashinkailepas kermadecensis. Next base: position 9,999 of record JAOTOM010001312.1, read on the forward strand.
CCAAATGAAACTTGGTGTATCACATGTCACCCTGAAAATCTGTGCTTCCCAGGTGGCTTGTCATACGTGCAATGCCTCAAAGCCGCACGTTAGGATGGACACTAACCTGAACTGGTCACGGCACGTGTATGGAATTAAATAGTTCAAATTAAACTTAACTTGTATTCCTTCCCGCTAAGCACAAGTAAGTCACTTTTAAATCTTTAAACTTCAAAGACGAGTTCACTCACTGAGTTCACGTGGGGCGTAGGCTTCCAGGAAGTTAATAAAAGAGATGTGCAGCGTGATATTGTGTTTATAAAGGGATATTATTCCTCAGTGCACATGCTTGCATAGCGCCAGTGCTATTTCGACGATGTCGAAGATGGTGGTTGAGTCAAATACACAGCTTAATGGACTGAGTACTATCTTTAAATTGTGTCAGAATGGAAGTGAACAATAGAAGTATCAATGCAGGGACGAAGTACCTGGGGAAGGGAGGAGGAGCAGCCCCCACCCCACCCGCCCATCCACCATCACCCCAAGTTCTGAAGCAAGCAGGGAGGGAGAGGGCTGGTCTCCAATACTTATAGTAGCGAGCGTTCAGTCCGGACACGGTCACGTCCATAGCATTCAGCGCCGATACTCGACAACATTGCGATGGGCACCAATGAACTGACAGTTATATAACATTTTGATGGGGACCAATGTAAATAACGGTTATATAACATTATGATGGGTACCACTACAACACACAGCAGACATGCCGACCCAACCGTAAAACTACCCTTTGTCCGCAATATAGAGCAAACAATGTTCTCAGCATGTGCTCGTGCTTCGTGAGCGTGGGCCGCTCCGGAACAGTTCGCTTCCGGCACCAGTTCGTACCCGTTTGTCTGAGACGGACTGGTGGAAGTTCCGATGGTCTCATCGCGGATAGTGTTGCGCCGCACGACGCTGTCGGTGGAGGCAGCCGTGGTGTCACTGGCGGCGAGACAGGTCGATAGACCGCTCCTTAGTCGGCTTTGTGTCGCCTTCCAAGGCCGGCGCCGACGGGAAGAGAAACGTATGTGGACTTCCCAGATGAACGACACCACCGCAATTTCGCCCACGCAACAATACAGACGCAACGAGGTCCACGCTACGATACCGACGCAACGACGTCCACGCAACGATGAAGATGCTGTGCAGAGTTGGAAAGTCTGCTACTCGGCCACGAGCGTAGGTGACAGATATTTGAGAAAAACAGATAACTGCAGTTATGGTGAGAACTTGCGGTACTGTATTATCATTGACTATTGATTATATTAATAATCAGCCCGATCTGCTTCTTAGCTTACCAAATCAATATATTTGTCCTAACCATCGAAGCATTGTACGTACTCCTCATCTTATTTCAGTACAGCATGTATCAGAAGCGTACCGAAGTAATTTAGCCGCTGTGATCGAGGTGGAAGAGGGCTAAAAATCACGTGAGGTAACGTCCATGTCTGTGGTAAGCCTGTCGCCTACGAACTATCTCAACCCAGAGACTGAACACAACGCAACAGTTTCGTTTTACGGCGCAGTTTGTTTTGAAAGCTGGTTTTACTTTGTACGTAACTAAGTACCTGGGCGCTGTTGAACCTGAACTTGTGACGTATGCTTGCGTAAATGGCGTTCCGTCTCGGAGTGTCAGGACCAGTATTGAAGCCTAGCCTTGTCTTGGATATTGGTCGTCCGAAATATTATTATCTTTGGGAAATTATCCACTCATTTTTTCCAGGAGATGAATGGATTTTACGATGATTGTCATCTCCTTGCTGTTTGCTTATAATCCTGGGGCCATGAAAAGTACAAAAATGAGTTTTTTATGACAAAAAATCAAATTATCCTCCTCAACTTGGAGTGCTTTCCCCTCAAATCCGGGATTCAGATGCAAATAAAATTATCCTCTATTACTTACCTGTAATGCCACATGATAACCCTTTACAATTCCAGAAATCCAGTACAAATTCAACCCAGGTCATCACTGAAGTGACAATTTGTAAGCAACCTCAGTGCAGTACGTGCGCAAGGGGTGGGTGCTGCTATGGCAACGCCATCACAATAAAATCATCATATCGAGATTAGGTTGTCCGGAAATGGTTCCACGTGGATAGCAAAGGGGATGTCCTTCTTTGCCCCCATTGGCAAAAACTCGTTCGCATAATAAATCAATGCAGTTGTGTGCTGAGTTAGTCAAAGTGATGCAATTTTGCAAAAGAAGGAAAATAATCGTAGTTCAATTTGCACTAGCGTGAGTCGAGTAGCCATATAATTGTTTTCATCGTGTGCTGAACACATAATACTTTTAAAAATAAATATGTGCTTTCTTCATGCATTATTCACGTTGCAACCTCCTCCGATAGGCGATGCAACGTGCCACGGTGGCTGAGTAGATTGCATCACTGAAAGAGCTATTTTGAGCCGGGCACTAGGGAACTAGAAACATTTGTTTACAGCAAAAACACATTGTCTTGTTCGTGGGGAAAGGACATATTTTCCTGGCGGTAGTGTCAAATTTCATATATCTTTCGAAAAGGCAAGGGAAACTTGAAAATGAATGTATTCCGCCCCGGTTTCTCCGGTATGGAAGGACTCCAGATTAATATGGGTGATGACTTAAAGGTTCCAATCTTAATAGTTTAGCCATGCATTGTAGACACTAATGGTGATACGAAACCCCTCTTCTTCCCATCCTTCCTACCACCAGAAAAAGTCACTTCACCTTCTCTTTTTCCATACTTATGCAACACAACCATAATTTCGCTCTTGTCATAACTTTTGATATTGGTGTTGCTTTGTACGCTTTTCAGGGGGAATTTGCCACCTCAATATTGGCTTTGCCCCCCCACCCCCAAAAAAAAAAATTCAACGCTTAACATGGGATCCAATGGAGTGTGCCCTCCAATGAATTTTGACTCGCCCATTGCCCCCATTTATTGTGCCCATCCACCAATGATTTTCAGACATCAACGCCCATGGAGGGAGAATAAATATGATGCACAACACAGTTTGTCGAATATAGTCTAGTTGAACTGTTGTTTCAACATGTGACGCTGTTGTGAGTAAACTACATGAAATCGTAGCATGGGTGTTACTTGATGAAGTGGTTTGGAAGCTTTTCGATCGCCAAAGCCATGCCGAAAACCATCTGTAACCAGTGTACGTGCATAGGCCAAATGGTTAAACTTTGGCTTGGGGGGGGAAATCGGTGAGTGAGGGGCCAAATTAATGATTGAGGAGGCAGCCGGTGGCCGCCTTTAGCCTATGTAAAATGACACCCCGGAATCGTAGCTTAGAAAGTGCATAGTATGGTAGCTCAAATGTTAGCATGAAAAGGATAACGGTTTGTTCTTTCCAAACGATCCTGGATCTGGTGACTTTTGGTATAAAAATACCAGAACTTTTCTAAGTAAGTTGGCGATGTGAAAGTGCTATAGCAAACAGAGGAAATGTTCCAAACATGTTCAAAAACTACTAACATACTGACTAACCTGTATTGTACTGGTACGCAATTGTGACGTGTTCAGTAAAATCGACCAGCCTCCCTCCTGCCAGATTGAATTAAAAAACATAAGTCTAAAAAATGGCTGATAGCCGTTCAACGAGCTTTCCGGTGTACTTTTTACAGCACACCTTTAGCTGATTTTCTAACTTAACCTTCGCCGGGCCGGGGGGGGTGAGGCGACTTACTCGTCGGGATTTACGGCGACAGTAAATAAACTAATAATCGCAGCCAGTTCGAATGCTGTGTGCCTGTTTCTACAGATTGTTGACATCTCTATGTAAATTTTGAGTGTCATTCGATATCAATGACCAAGGTCAGGTCAAAGAGGTCCACGTCCGAAATTGTTTGATCCATCGTACCACTTTCCGAAGAGCACCGATTTGTTTGAAGCTTGCAGCACTTGTGGTACGGGGTCCAACTAACATTTCTTGTTGTTCATATTATTTTTCGGATAATGTAAGATCACTCTCCTAAATTCAGTTCATATTTGATCTGCATTTGGGATTTTGACTAAATGCATGCATATTGAATGCACACTTGAAACTCAGATATGTTCTATGACTTGACATATGCCAGACTCCATCATGCTTTGACCGGAGAACCCATAACCTGGAGTTCGGTTATGTCCCAGCCATACCGATGAGTATTAAACAAAAATGCAAGATTGCTCTAAAGCTATTTATGTTTCGAAAACAATACTGTGTTGCATTCCGAGCTGAAATCGGACATTTTTCTCGAATTCATCATTACCAATTCGTTAGACTCGTACCTGGGTAAAAAGGATCATTCGAGTTGAACCAATGTTAATGACATTTAGTCACTTACTTCCTTTAGGTGGGTGGCCCATTTCACCTTGAAGGGTGAAATGGGTACCACCAATCTGTAGGCCCATTGTGATGCCTACATATTTCAACAGCTTCCACCATTGGGGGACGAACAACAGCTTCCACCATTGGTGGGACGAACAACAGCTTCCACCATTGGTGGGACGAACAATAGCTTCCACCATTGGTGGGACGAACAACAGCTTCCACCATTGTGATGCCTACATATCTCAACAGCTTCCACCATTGGCGGGACGAACAACAGCTTCCACCATTGGTGGGACGAACAACAGCTTCCACCATTGGTGGGACGAACAATAGCTTCCACCATTGGTGGGACGAACAATAGCTTCCACCATTGGTGGGACGAACAATAGCTTCCACCATTGTGATGCCTACAGATTGCAACAGCTATCACCATTGGTGGGACGAACAACAGCTTCCACCATTGTGATGCCTACAGATTGCAACAGCTTCCACCATTGGTGGGACGAACAACAGCTTCCATCATTTGTGGGACGAACAACAGCTTCCATCATTGGTTGATTTTGTCGTGCAAGTGCAACGTTCAATAATGCCGAAAAGCAGCTTTGGGTGGGGTAGTATATAACGAAGAATATGTAATATTTTGGAGGAAAATTGATCGGCTGCATACAAAAAAAAAAAATTCCTTCATAATTCCACACGTTCCATGACAAACCACCATGGTGAAAACACAGTCTTATCTCACGTTTTGAAACTAATCACTCCAAATAGCTTCCCGGGGACTAGAGTTCACTTTTTCGACTCTGCTCGATCCGGCCGAGGATTAAGCAGATACGGATCACGGAACGTTAAACGTGATGTCTTTCCGCCTTGCAAAAAACAGAAGCTGAATGTAATTTGTAGCAAAGTTGGTTTTCGGTGTGTCTTAATCCCATAAATTCAGCCCCTCCCCACAGTTCGACTGGCGCGGTTGTAACAATGTTAGATGTAACTATACCGTTCGGCACTCGTCGTTCGAGAATACTCCGTTACATAACACCGCGTGTCGCGTGAATCATGCCACCACTGTCGACGGCCGGCTGGACGCGTCTTAATGCATGTTATGACTTACGGCCGATGCCTGAGCCACCGACGACGACTCTGCGTCCTGACCAGACAGCTTCGGAATGCCACTGTCGACTGCAGGCAGGAAATGCTTATCAAATGTTATGGGTTATGTTTGCGGTCAGAGCCGAACAGAGACGACTCTGATCTGAGCTGACATGGGATGTCTCTGATGTCGAGCGAGCCTTTGTTCTCTGGCCGGGGTTGAGTAACCCCACGGGTCTGCGCACGCAGGCAGTCATGTGACGTGTTGCGGGCTGATCACGTGGCCAGTGACGTATCATAGTCTGCGGGTACCTAGCGAAGGGGCAGCGAGGGCTCACTCTCTGACTACCGAGCGCTCGTCGCGAGCGGTCGCCGCTGGCGCGGCTGGCCCCCGGGCTGGCTAGCCCGCCCTGGCTCATCATTGGAGGTATGTGAGGCTGATAGCAAATCGCTATGCGTGACTGAGATGTAACCGCTTGAATTATTGTAAGGCGTAGAGCGAATGAAGACCAGTCTGTATGTAAGCCGAAATATCCGCCACCACTGCTACCGCTTGGAATGTCCAAACTTGTGACGAAAGATGAGAGCCAGATATATTGTATGAAGATGTGGGATGGCCGTGTGAATCGTATGTGAAGCAATTGCGCCTGTCTGTGCCAAGATGAAAGACTATATTATTAACGCCTATATTACGCTGCGCCATTAATGTCTGATCTTCGTGGCATTTGACTGTTTGACTAATAGCCCAATATAGAAGTGCTGGCTTTGGAGGTGCGTGTCAAGATGTGAGATCAGAGCTCTGAGATGGAAGCTTAGAGCTGTTGAATTTATACCCGGGGTCTTAATATCGTCCAATGCTGAGGTCAAACCCTAGTACTATCAACGTGCCAGAGAAGTTGCCCCCTTCAGGGGTGGAGGAAAATACTTTTCTACAAATTCATATTAAGTAAATATATAGAATCGGGTAGCGTGAAAATTAGAACACAAGGATATGCCACTCAATAATTGTGTGGAGAATTATAAAACCTGTGTCCTTTATTAAACATGTGATTTAAACAAAAATCCAATTTATTTCGTATTTTTCTCGATGTCAACATGTCGTTCGTAAAATTGTTCATCCTAATCTAAAACAAACATGCGCTATATTTTAACATACATTGTGCTGATGGGGTTATGATTAATAACCTACAAAAAGCCAAAATGTTCCTATTTGGAAGCGTGTCGGAGAAGTGGTCTACTGTGGGAACAAAGGAAAGCTCATTACCCGTAGCAATTGGATGCATTTGCATTGTTTGGCACTTTTGTGACCTCTCGTGACTCGAAAAGATCATAATTAGATTACAGTTACATTGTCTATTTCGCATATCATGTTATGTATACAGACATCAAAAGCAAGTCCTCGCTCCGACGAAGTGGTTACCTCAGACATCTTGGGCACAATCCCATTTCTATCGCATGCACCCCCAGTCCACGGTCACCCTTCCAGGCGTGTCGTTCTGTCTAGAATGACGTCGGCGTCTGAAAAAGGGATGACGCAAATCCGCATTCCATTTTGCACTTTTGAACTTTTGCACTTTTGCACATTTGAACTTCTCGCACTGCTGCAGTGTTTGGCTTTCGATTCACTGTACTTTTACATGCCCGTAGGCAATGAAAGATACTTCGCTGTCATTGCAATGCTTTTTAATATTCAATTAAATGGATTTTGAATGCTGTAGTTGTGCTAAGTGTAGGCAACTTCAGTTTTCCTGGCAGTGATAGTCTATATCTGACTATAGTATAGTCTATATCTGTCTATGTATAGTCTAGTGTCTGTCTCGCTCCACGACAACTGGTTCACAAATCCAATAGCTTCTCCAAAATCGCCAGCCGTTACTGCCCTTGTATTGATCGGGCTGATAGTTAATCAAACGGCGATCACTGGAACAACGGCTTCAGCAGTTTCTCCAATCCAACAAATGCAAGCGCTAGCGAGATTATGCCTCCGGGTTTCCACAGGCATCAGTGACGGAAAACCGTCAAATTGGAAGGTTCTCGTCTGGTGACCTCTGCCTCTGGTGCTTAGTCGCGTCTGACCACCTCCACCCGGCCACACTGACATGGGTGTCACAATGGTGACACGGCGCAACGACTTCTCTGACCACCTCCACCCGGCCACACCGACATGGGTGTCACAATGGTGACACGGCGCAACGACTTCTCTGACCACCTCCACCCGGCCACACTGACATGGGTGTCACAATGGTGACACGGCACAACGACTTCTCTGACCACCTCCACCCGGCCACACCGACATGGGTGTCACAATGGTGACACGGCGCAACGACTTCTCTGACCACCTCCACCCGGCCACACTGACATGGGTGTCACAATGGTGACACGGCACAACGACTTCTCTGACCACCTCCACCCGGCCACACTGACATGGGTGTCACAATGGTGACACGGCGCAACGACTTCTCTGACCACCTCCACCCGGCCACACTGACATGGGTGTCACAATGGTGACACGGCGCAACGACTTCTCTGACCACCTCCACCCGGCCACACCGACATGGGTGTCACAATGGTGACACGGCGCAACGACTTCTCTGACCACCTCCACCCGGCCACACCGACATGGGTGTCACAATGGTGACACGGCGCAACGACTTCTCTGACCACCTCCACCCGGCCACACTGACATGGGTGTCACAATGGTGACGCGGCGCAACGACTTCTCTGACCACCTCCACCCGGCCACACCGACATGGGTGTCACAATGGTGACACGGCGCAACGACTTCTCTGACCACCTCCACCCGGCCACACCGACATGGGTGTCACAATGGTGACACGGCGCAACGACTTCTCTGACCACCTCCACCCGGCCACACCGACATGGGTGTCACAATGGTGACACGGCGCAACGACTTCTCTGACCACCTCCACCCGGCCACACTGACATGGGTGTCACAATGGTGACACGGCGCAACGACTTCTCTGACCACCTCCACCCGGCCACACTGACATGGGTGTCACAATGGTGACACGGCACAACGACTTCTCTGACCACCTCCACCCGGCCACACTGACATGGGTGTCACAATGGTGACGCGGCGCAACGACTTCTCTGACCACCTCCACCCGGCCACACCGACATGGGTGTCACAATGGTGACACGGCGCAACGACTTCTCTGACCACCTCCACCCGGCCACACCGACATGGGTGTCACAATGGTGACACGGCGCAACGACTTCTCTGACCACCTCCACCCGGCCACACTGACATGGGTGTCACAATGGTGACGCGGCGCAACGACTTCTCTGACCACCTCCACCCGGCCACACTGACATGGGTGTCACAATGGTGACGCGGCGCAACGACTTCTCTGACCACCTCCACCCGGCCACACTGACATGGGTGTCACAATGGTGACACGGCGCAACGACTTCTCTGACCACCTCCACCCGGCCACACTGACATGGGTGTCACAATGGTGACACGGCGCAACGACTTCTCTGACCACCTCCACCCGGCCACACTGACATGGGTGTCACAATGGTGACACGGCGCAACGACTTCTCTGACCACCTCCACCCGGCCACACTGACATGGGTGTCACAATGGTGACGCGGCGCAACGACTTCTCTGACCACCTCCACCCGGCCACACTGACATGGGTGTCACAATGGTGACACGGCGCAACGACTTCTCTGACCACCTCCACCCGGCCACACTGACATGGGTGTCACAATGGTGACACGGCGCAACGACTTCTCTGACCACCTCCACCCGGCCACACTGACATGGGTGTCACAATGGTGACACGGCGCAACGACTTCTCTGACCACCTCCACCCGGCCACACCGACATGGGTGTCACAATGGTGACACGGCGCAACGACTTCTCTGACCACCTCCACCCGGCCACACTGACATGGGTGTCACAATGGTGACACGGCGCAACGACTTCTCTGACCACCTCCACCCGGCCACACCGACATGGGTGTCACAATGGTGACACGGCGCAACGACTTCTCTGACCACCTCCACCCGGCCACACCGACATGGGTGTCACAATGGTGACACGGCGCAACGACTTCTCTGACCACCTCCACCCGGCCACACCGACATGGGTGTCACAATGGTGACACGGCGCAACGACTTCTCTGACCACCTCCACCCGGCCACACCGACATGGGTGTCACAATGGTGACACGGCGCAACGACTTCTCTGACCACCTCCACCCGGCCACACTGACATGGGTGTCACAATGGTGACACGGCACAACGACTTCTCTGACCACCTCCACCCGGCCACACCGACATGGGTGTCACAATGGTGACACGGCGCAACGACTTCTCTGACCACCTCCACCCGGCCACACTGACATGGGTGTCACAATGGTGACACGGCACAACGACTTCTCTGACCACCTCCACCCGGCCACACTGACATGGGTGTCACAATGGTGACACGGCGCAACGACTTCTCTGACCACCTCCACCCGGCCACACTGACATGGGTGTCACAATGGTGACACGGCACAACGACTTCTCTGACCACCTCCACCCGGCCACACCGACATGGGTGTCACAATGGTGACACGGCGCAACGACTTCTCTGACCACCTCCACCCGGCCACACTGACATGGGTGTCACAATGGTGACACGGCGCAACGACTTCAGATTGTGTCATGGCGCAATGGCACACAGCATCCGCCCGCCGGCCGTCGTCGCCGGTGATGGCGGAAACTGGCTTGGCATAACACCCCCGGCCACAGCCGAGAGTCGAGGCGTCAAATGCCGATGTCAGTGCCGACACACCGGCGATGGCTTCCGCTCGGGGCGCTCATGGATGGACTCGATGAGTCACAGGACTCGACGAGTCCGGACACATAGGAGCCAAACGCATTTCGAGGGAGGAGTCCGGTGTTGACAGCTATCTGACCGAGTTCTTGCTTTGACATCTATTGCAGATTTGTTTTTCAGACCGCCAATTTCGCCGAGACATACACGAATATATCAGACGCATTTACGACATTCAGTTATTAAAGGGATTATTTGTGACAGGCGTCAGACAGTGCAAGACGGACGACGTAGTGGCTAATTCGTTCGGTCATCCACGGTATCGTTATCATAATACAACATCAGTCCTTGACACCGTGAGTGACGTGTGCACGGATGACCTGGAGCCGTACCTGGCGCGGTTCCACGCTCTGTTTGAGCGTCAGGGCTACCCGCCACAGTCGGGCAGCCAGCGGTAGCGTCGCGCCGCGACCCCCAGATGGCGCGCTCCCTCCACCTGTGATTGGTTCGATTGTATTTTGGCGCGGGTCGGTGATGTATGGCCGCGCGTTCTGTCCTATTCCAGTCCGGTTTCGTAACGCGCTCGATAAATTGTCCGTGGTTTGCGGTGCTTGCTGACGTGTGTGTTGTGATGGATATACGGTTGTGCGGTTCACTATCCATCGTACGTATGTGTTTATAATACTCTGACTGAAGACACTTTGATCCTTGACAACCATCCTGGTAGCCCGCTTTGCATCGCCATCTGTACCCGCCGAAGGCTCGTATGCAGCGATTTCGTAGTCATTAAGGGCACGAGTATATGGTATCCCCTCGTCCCCTTTGTCACTTGCGCTTTACGGAAGCGATTCGCTATATCTATCTCTGTCTCTGTCTCGACTGCATAATACTTGGTGACATGGGTGTAACCATGGCTTCGAAATGGGGGGGGGGGGGACAAATCAGGGACGCGGTAAGCTTGGACAGGATAAATGGGTAGCCCCGTCCCCCAAAAATCCCAGGAATTCAGCCCCTTCTTTTCGAATGTCTGGTTTTCAGATTTGCCTTTGATAAAAATTATATTTTGTGGACACGAAGTTCCGTCAAATTAGCAAGCTTAACTCCTTATCACTGCCTATGAACATCTAGCTTCATGTCATATGTGCTGGGCCTGATTTCACATCAGCATAGAGCCATGCTGTAGGTATGTTAAGCTTTGCGCTCTTGTAGCAGGAAAAACATAAAATATAGGACAATGGCTTTATTGTAGTAAATATGGACATGCTGCTTTCACATGCTTCTTTGGCTTGACATGGTTATGGATCGCTTCGATTGTGTTTAAAGTATCCAAAATGGGCATCAATTATGTTTTGGACATACCTAATGGTTCAATATAGATTGTAGACCCGGCAATTGACCTCAAGTCACCTATATATCACACTTTATCGGATCAGTTACCGGTTCCAGTTGCCGGAACCGGGCCGCCCGCCGGACCGGCGGGCGGCCTGGCGAAATCGGCTTCACGAAGAAAGGCTGAAGTGCATTAATGATGTATGGAAACGTTTAGGTTCACAATGACAAAAACAAAAGTTTTCAGTAGGGAGTAACATGTAAAATCGCATGAATCGCATTACTGTCATTTGCGTTTATGACAACCTTCCAGTTGAACAAGTTTGGTTCCATTGACCTGTCATGAACTGGACCTGAGTTGACCGCGGTGACCTAGCATGATTTTGAAACAACATAGCATAACAATATATACAAAAAAGTCGCTAGTATTGCCATGAACATTTCCATTTTGCCGATATACGGGAAGCGCAACAGCACCGTTTTTTGTGGTCTGACGCTACGAAATGTTTTGACTTTGACAGCCTCTAACTCGAAATATTTTTTTGCCCAATTTTCGTTTTTCTTATTTTAAGCGACGCCCCGGAAATTTCTAGGCAGGTCCACAAAAAAATGTGATATATCGGCCGGTAAAATCGTGAGTTATTTACGAAAAATCGGAGGGGTGGGCGGATTTCGCCCCCCCCCCTCTCCAGTGCGCGTGTTAAGAGACTTAGCATTGGATGCAAGCATCTGCCTGCTTAATCCGGCAGTCACTGGCGTATTGTCACTAACACGAGTCATTGGGGGGTGGGGCCTTTTCCCCTTTGCATCTTTGCAACCAATACACCGATTGCGCGGATTCACACGGCATCCGATAGCCCTATAGCATTAGTCGATATATTTTTGTATTTGTGTTTCCCTGGAGGTCACTGGTGGGTTCACAGCTCATCATGTGAAGAAAACATATTGCACTGTTTTCGAGAGCTGATATTTTAAACGCAAACCTGCAAACAATGCATTGTGTACCTAAAATGACCCATGTAAGCACCTTCTGGCCTGGGGCCAAGTAAGATTACTTGAGGGAAGGTCAAATTGCCGGTTTGATTCCGCATGCAATGCAATTTATTTTCTAGGATACATTCGCAGGGATCTTCGAAGAACTGACATAAATATTAGTAAATGCTACGGAATTTTTCATATCAGTATAATCTCGCATGACGCCTGTGAAGTCACAGACCATGTCATGTGCAAATATTTGACTGATTCCAGGAGTGCACACTTTTTACTGTAAACAAGGGTATTGGAGTAATATAAAACTGAGGTGTTCGTCGATGCATACATCAGATGCCGATAATCACACAATCTGGACTTATTGTTCTCGGGTCAAGTGAGGTCACTGGAGAGAAGATGCCAAATTGTCGTATTGATTTAGTGCGCAATGTACTCTATGTTTCTTGGAAACATTTATACGAGGAGGTCGAAAAATGTACGTACAATTTCTTATATACCACATAATACTCTCCGTCGTGTTCTGTCGAACCCAGTATGTCCTACGTGAAGTCGTACAGAAGACACTGGCCTCTGGAATAACTACCGCTCGGTTGACTTGCCAGTGCAATTTGGCCAGTGCAATTTCCATCGGAGGACAACAAGCGGCTGTTTCGGGCGGTAAAACCAGAACCTGGACTCGAGGTTGTGATGTCATTATAACATGACCGGGCATTGAACCTGAAAACAAGTATACGTATGCTAGACCTATGATGACCTCGCAGGTGAGGATGTTTAGCAACCGATATATCAATCTTATAACACCTTGAATATCTTTTCCATCCCCTAAGCTCTAATTATATTTAAATGAAATTAATAATGTCAAAATGACAATATATGCCATCAAGTGAGAACTCTGATTCACAAATGCACTTGCGTTGATCTGTCAGTATGCATTGGTCCGATTGTAGCAAGAATCAACCGTTTGTGACTTTAAAATCAACGCCTATGGACGACTTTATGATGTCGTTAGAACATGATCTAAGATGCCTTTGAGGTATTTTTTTACCCAATGTACCCTAGGTGTTCATTAAAAATTACCAAAAGTCTCAAGCTACTGTCTCAATTGGTTTGGCTATTATAATAGAAGAACCGGGGTAAAAAGCCCCACCCCAAATGATTCGCATGTTCAATTAGCCTTGAATACCAGCTATTTATATGCTGGGCTATCCAACTGCATATTTGTCTCACTGTTTTGGTATTGCAATCATAGCCTATGCTAACTTCTCGCAAATTAATAACATATAACTTCATCTATTGAACTCGAACACAACAGCAAATATGTAACGTGCACTTAATTTCAATTTTGCACAATTTCATACCTTGTTTTACATTCTTTGTTGTTTGTTCATACTTCATCAACATTGTACCATCCTTCTCCATTGAATACGCTGCTGTTCTAAATGCCCAAATGAGCTTTCGATATACACCTGTCACGCATTTTGCTCTCAGTTAAACAAGGTAGCTTATAAACCAATCTTATTTCACTTAGTTCCTTGTAGAAAATGAAAATTTGCATCACGACAATGGTGATGTTTGATTTAAAACATAAAAGCACGGACTTTGCCTGAAGGCAAACATGAGCCCGGTTTCTTTCAGAGCCCGAATGCTGCCGGGAAATTTGGGCCCGGTTCGCACCTTGGCTTGAAGCCAGCTTGTACCGCAGGTCAATCCATCCCAGCCCGCAGGCTAACCCAGCCATTACGAGCCGTCGGGTACATAGACCTGGCGTGGGTTCATGGCAGATGTTGACTCACGCTCGCCAGATACCGCCTCCCCACCAGCTTCGTCTACAAATGGAGCCATAGCTGCCACGAGTGCAGCTGATGCGATCAACATGCTCCAGAGATCCCAATGCAGTCGAGATTGTTGTGACCAAAGCGTGCCTAGATGTGGGTTCAGTTCTGACCTATGGGTTGCATCTGGTGGCTGCCGAGACTTGAGTGATTGGCCCATTCGGAAGTAGCCCAGTTTGACCGACCGGCTCCGCTGGTGATAATCAGTGGAGCACTTTCGCTGAAAAGATATTTCCATCGAGTGTGAAATGGATCCGAAATTTATAATTTGTAAAAAAACAACCAGGAGCATCGTTAGGCGTCAGACGCAATGATAATGTGGACATCGGGGGATCTCCAGTAAAGAAACAAAACAGGTAGGTTCCTGATGCACTTGAAGAACTCTGAAATATGCGCCCGCGACAAGCGCGTCCGGGTGCTTACTAGTGTGTGCGCGAAGAATATAGTTATAATTTATGATTCTCTGTCTCCATAAAATATGATGCATAGTGCATTTATGAAAGTTAGCTTGCCTTCAGACGTCAATTTCGTGGCCACTTACAGCGATATATTGCGCATATTGTTGCTTTGCGTATTGTTTTCTGGAACCAATGTCCACCATAGTCGGCGGTCGTCGCCGCCACGGCGGCCACGCCCGCGGTCCGCGGCTCGTTCCCGACCGCCCGCCATTCATAATATGGCGGGGCGCGGAACCAAAATCGGCCGAAAAGTTTTCGAGTTAGAGGCCGTTAAAGTCAAAACATTTCGTAGCGCCAGACCACAAAAATCGGCGCTGATGCGCTTCCCGTATATTGGCAAAATGGAAGTGTTCTTGGCAACACTAGCGACTTGTTTTATGTATATTGTTATGCTATATAGTTCAAGGTCATATTAGGTCACCGAGGTCAAGTCAGGTCAAGTTCATGACAGGTTAATGGAATCAAACTTGGTCACCTGGAATGTTGTCATAAATGCACATGACTGTCCTGCGATTGATGTCATTTGGTATGTTACTCCCTACAGGTCCTGAAAACTACAGTTTGTCATTGTGTACCTAAGCGTTTCCATGCTTCATTCATGTACTTCACTCCTTTCTTCGCGAAGCCGATTGCGCCGAAGCGCCCGACGAAACAGTCGGGCTGGCGGCCCGGTTCCGGTAACTGGAACAGGTAACTGACCTGATAAAGTGCTGCTATATAGGTGACCTGAGGTCAAATGCCGGGTCTAGCATCGGTATTGCATCATTAGTCATGTCCAAAACATCATTGATGCCAATTTTTGAGCATTTAAACACAATCACAGCGATCCATAGCAATGACAAGCCAAGCAACGCAAAACAAGCAAATTGTGGCATATGTCATCTCACTTGACCTTGAATATATTGACCTAAGGTCATGAAATTTGCATACAATAGAGTTCATTACCGTACTTCCTGCTTCGTCAACTTTGTACTGCGCTAGTGCGCCGAAGACAATAGGCGGGATTTTCCTGTGGCTGTTGCTGCCGTCAGGAGCCGTTTTCTTGGTGATGATGGCGCAGCATCGATCGACTCTGTAAAGGAAGCTCAACAGCTGCACCGTGTGTCAGATGCTGGAATGAGGCGGGCTCGACTTCACAAAGTGGATGCCACCCTATGAGGAGCTTGGAGTGCCGTCTAATTGAAACCTGAATCGAGGCGAGACACCTGTTGAGGGAGTGCTGGGCGCCGTTTGGGACACAGAAGGATACTCGCATTCAAAGTGATAAATATGTCACAGCCACCCAAAAAGGGCGACATACTTAGTCACGCATCTTCGGTATTCGATCATCTGGTTCTCGCGACGCCTTCTACCACACGAGTAAATGTGTTCTGCAAAAGATGGGCACACATAGCATCGAGTGGGACGAAACATTGAGGATCAAAAGATGTTTCTGGAGTCCCAAAGGAGGTGGTCACGGGATATAGATGAAGTCAAGAAAGTCGATCTAGGACGATGCTAGCATCATCCTGCAGCGCGCCCGATCAATATCCAGCTGCACGTCTTCGCCGACGCATGGGTGGGAAGGCGCCGTTGCCTACCTTCGGCTGTCCGACTGGAGGATCCTCTACTCCTTCGTCATCTCCAATACGAGGGTAGCTCCGCGCAAACAGCTGATCATGTCTCGCCTTGAGCTACAGGTTGCTGTGCTGGTTGCGTGAGCCCGGCTGTGTGAGTGTGAGACCAGAGCATGACATGACTATATGCTCGGTGTCCTCTTGAACCGACCCCAGGTCCGTGCTCCACTGGATCAGTAGTGAGAGAGAGTACTGTCCCACGAGTAGTGAGATCAGTACTGTCCCACGTGTTCGTAGCAAACCAGATTGTTAATATGAAGGAATTCAGCGCCGATAGGGAGCGGAGACACGTGCCGGCCGTCATGAATCCTGCCTGTTCGAGGCGCCAGCTCAAGTTAGACGAAACCCTCTCGCGGAGCCCGCTCACTGCGAGTGTGCAACTGTGCAGTGCCGAGCTGCACTGGCTAAGGCAGGCTCAGCAAACTATCCACGCGCGCCGAAGCAATCTCGTGGATTCCTGCCAAGGTCCCTTTGGCCACTCACAGTTGCGACTAAGGAAGTCCCTTTAGTCACTCACAGGGCCCCAGTTGCTGTCAAAGAGGTCCCTCTGGCCAAACGTGGTCCTTTTGTTACTGAGGGGCACTTTGCAGTTGCTTAGAGAGGTCTCTCGTCAATTAGGGGCCCTCTGGTCACTAACGGAGCCCAGTTGCCGCCAAGGAGGGCCACACATTTAGCAACCGCACGGGCCAGTGCGGTTGCTAAATTGTCCCTCTGCTCAGGGAGCCCTCTAGCGGATCAGGGGCCCTCAGTCTGGCTCAAGGATGGGCCTGCAGGTGACCTTCTGGACTCTCAGGGAGCTCCTGCAGGAGCCTCCTCTGGCCACGCACCGGCCACTCGTGGGTCCCTGCGGTTGCTAAATGAACTTCCCCGTTCAGAGCGTCCCCGAGGGTCCCTTTGACCGCTCATAGACCTTTTTTGCCACCGAGGGGACCATCAGATCAATGTGACCGCTTGGGGAGCTCCCTGACCTGCTTTGCACCTGAATCCGATTCTGATTCTGAACAAAAACCTATAAATTTGTAATATCTAACATACCCACCCATAGCACACGGCATCGATCATAGTGCAGCTATACTACATATTTGTGGCATCCAAAAGCAATTGAAGTGATGTAATACACCATCATAAACAAAAACAAAGAGATGGTTCCGTCAATCTTAGCATTGAGGAGACTAAAAACCTCAGTAGCACTCCAATTCAATAAGCTGAATTATTGTATTATTAGCCCGATGGGAGTCTCACTGCAACACTGTAGCAAGGGAAGGGCCCGATGGGAGTGTAATTAAGTCACTGGCATGTGTAAGTAGCAACGAAAGGGCCCAATGGGAGTGTAACTAAGTCACTGGCATGTGTAAGTAGCAAGGGTAGGGCCCGATGGGAGTGTAACTAAGTCACCGGCATGTGTAAGTAGCAAGGGTAGGGCCCGATGGGAGTGTAACTAAGTCACCGGCATGTGTAAGTAGCAAGGGAAGTGCCCGATGGGAGTGTAACTAAGTCACCGGCATGTGTAAGTAGCAAGGGTAGGGCCCGATGGGAGTGTAACTAAGCCACCGGCATGTGTAAGTAGCAAGGAAAGGAGCCCGATGGGAGTGTAACTAAGTCACCGGCATGTGTAAGTAGCAAGGAAAGGGCCCGATTTGAGTCCCACTGGTCCGCTGACTTATGTAAGTAGCAAGGGAAGTGCCCGATGGGAGCACACTGGACCACTGACTTGTGTAGGTACCAATGGACGGCAAGATGTCCGCTGGAAGAGCGCTCGCCCACCAGTTGAAGGCCATTGAATGTGCGGAGCAGGTACTTCAATGTGCGGGAGCAGGTACTTCAATGTGCGGGAGCAGGTACTTCAATGCAAGCCGTTGGCTGTTATCGATACCGTGCCAAACACCAAAACAGAACAGAACACAGCCGCGCAATTAACCGCGGGTCCATCATCGGTACAGCACGCTACCTGGTCACGTGACCAGGTGTCACGCTACCGATCGAGTCACGTGACGCCACCACACGAACCATCACGAAGCTGGGCGGCACTAGTGAATAAGCGATGGTACGAGCCGCGGGTACCGAGCATGCCATATCACGTAGCCAGGATTTCAGATGTTGGGATGTGATTCTGTTATTGTAGAGCAGTAAATGTTAATATATGTCGAGCCTAGAAGAAGAACTCAAGGTTCTTCTTCTTCTTCGAGCCTTTCCCCGCAGTCCAATACTTCCAGTCAAGTGGTACTGAATGAACAAGTTTCATGTGGGGACAGATCGTATTTTGTTCAAGTTTCACTGGCGATTTTTATTTTAAAGACGATGGTGGCATTCATTTATTTCTTAAATCCCCAAATTACATCAATAATTCAATGACGCGCCTCAGAATTCCTCGCTTTGTGATTGGTCAAAACATATGCGACGTCACATATGTAGAGTTCAGCAATGTAATGTAATGTAATGTATTTCGGATCCTCCCGAGCGGGGTTTTTCAGTTTCCGTTACAAAAGTGCACTAATGTGCAGCACAAACCATCATCACGAGCATACACGATAACAACGAGTGCCATCACAGTGCTGATATAAGCGATGTTCCGGTGGCCGGAAATTAGAGCCCGGACATGCGCAGCATGGTCGAAAGCCTACGTTTGAAGACATTGTAGCCATCTGAGTTCCTCACATCTGGAGACATATTTTTCCACGTCCGGCAAGCTCTTGGTATGAAGGAGCGGCGCGCGAATTCTGTGCGGCATCGTGGTACCTGGAGCTCGCCGTTAGCCGTGGCCCTGGTGCTCCGTTGCGACACAGTTGAGCGACAGTTTAGTTGACCGCGAATCAGTTCTGAGCCAGTGAACTCGTTCATAATTTTGAAAACTGAGTGAGCATCTGCCTCGGATATGAAATCCTCGAATTTGAGCCATCCTAGTTCCTTCAACGTAGGCGACACATGATCTCGGTAGTGCAAGCCGGCGACAATCCTTGCACCAAAGTTGATGCATTTTTGAATGCGTCGTTTCTGGGCTCTGCTACAGCTTCCCCAGACAGACACACAGTATCTTATGTGGGGGAATACGAGCAGTGGCGTACCGGAGGGGGGGCACAGGGGGCCCGGCCCCCCCCCCGTGAGACCAAAGTGCCCTTTTGGCCAAAGTGCCCTTTTGACCGAAAAGTGCCCTCTTGGCCGGAATGTCCCAAATTTAGCCCAAAAATCACCTGCCTTATCATAAAGCAGGTGATTTTTGGGTTAAATTTGAGACATTCCAGCCAAAAAATCATTTTTTTTCTAGCAATTTTAAAACAAATTGCTTGCCACCCCCCCCTCCCCCGGTCAACAAACCTTCCAGTGTGCCCCGGGCCGCAAAGTGCCCTTTTGGAGCCGGTCAAGTGCCCTTTTGGAGCCGGCCAAGTGCCCTTTTCGGTCCGGGCCCCCCCATGGAAAAATCCTGGGTGCGCGCCTGAATACGAGTGCCTCAATTAGCACCCGTCTCGTAACGTGAGAAAACTTATGACGCAGTCTAGCGAGTCCAATGAGTATGCGGTTACACAGACGCACAACAATAGTTACATGCACATCCCAGGACAGGTGTGAGTCAATTTTCACGCCAAATAATTTCACAGACTTCGTCGGTACTATTTCCAACTGGCCCATACGTACAGATAATTCCACAGGTGTATGCTGTCTAGAAGATTGGAGAACAACCATCTCAGTTTTGGTGGGATTTACTTTTAGTCGATTCTGGATGAACCAGTTAAAGGCGACTGACAGTGATTTATTCAATCGTTGGCTAATGGCTGTGATTTTGTTTCGCTTCCCGGAGTCGAGGAACTCGACATCATCGGCATACATAACAATCTTGCCGTGTGGGATATGTTGTGGGAGGCCATTGGAGAATATTAGGAACATGACCGGGCCCAAGATAGAACCCTGCACCACACCATGTGTTACCGACAGAGGACTAGAATCCTTCACCGTTTGCGAACGGCCCTCAAGCCACGCTCGGAACCATTCGGAGTTGACGCCGTACCATCCGAGCTTGTCCATGAGGCGGCTATGCTCTACGCTGTCGAACGCCTTCGATGTGTCAGCTGCAACCAGTGGAGTGATCTCGCCTTGATCGATTTTGAGGGTAGCGTGGATGACCGTGTCTAGCAGAGTCATCTCGGTAGACAGGCCGGGCCGGAAACCGTACTGTTCTGGGCACAGTAGATGATGACTAGTCAGATAGTCTATCAGTTGTGTACACACGACACGCTCGCAGAGTTTTTCGACCACTGGCAATATCGATATTGGCCTGTAGTCGTGTGGGTCGTTTGCGTTACCACTTTTGTGCAGGGGTTTTACCATCGCCGTTTTCCATGACGGTGGCAGTTCACAGCTTGTGATGCATGAGTTGATAATGTTTAACAGGTGCGGACCCACCACGCTAAACGTCATCTTGAGCATCTGGATGGTGATGCCATCAGCTCCGGACGCTCGTGAGTCGCCCATGCGCTGCAACGCTTTTGACAGCTCTGGCATCGTCACAGGATACGGTGTGAATGTGCCGCTACAGACTCGTGGGGGTCTTGGCCAGAGGGGCTCTCCGGGCGGCGCCATCGCTAGATCAGCAGCTACCGCGGCACCGACGCTGGTGAAATGCCGGTTGAGCCGTTCATGCCAATCAGGCGGTTGAATGGTTGTGCCAGGCTCTTCTATTGTTGACTTGCTGGAGGCAATAATGAACTTGCGGATGTTCTTCCACGGTGTGCAGTAGTATGAACCAGCACCAGCAGTATGAAAGTACTCTGTGCATGCGTGATGTTGAGCCGTTCGGAGTGCGCTCTTGTGCTCACGGTAATTCCGCTGGGTTTCTTCGCTTCGTGCTGCATCTCTGTGCTCGCGCGCCTGTTTCAGTGCTGCCCTTGCTGTATGAACGTCATCATGCTGCAACCAAGGCGGCGACCGTTGCTTCAGCTTGACTTGACGAAGGGGCATGCGATGGTCGATTATTGGCTGCCATGTAGCCATCCATGCGTCCCACTTGTCGGAGGTGGTGGTTGCTTGGTAAACGGCTGACCAGTCGGCCAACAGCAGATCTAGGCACAAAGCATTTTGATCTAAGCGTCTTGTCGATCGGATGGTAATGACGGTGGGCTGAGGGCGACGCCTGTCAATTGTGATAGATGCAGAAATGACGTCGTGGTCGCTGAAATCTGTGTGAATGACTCGAACGTCTGTGGTTAGGTCAGATCGATTTGTGATGAGATGATCGAGGAGACTCGGGCCGTCTCCTTCTCGTCGTGGTGCGTGTGTGACGTTGGTTATCAGCTGGCTGAGGGACAGATCGCAAAGCGTACGCAGATAAGCCCGCACACCCGGTTTGTCGGGCTGCAACACGTCAAAGTTGGTGTCACCGAGAAGAAAGATGGGCTTGCCCATGGTTAGGACGTGTGCCAGCTGATCATGTAGCTCCTCATTGGCCGGTGTCACTGCACTATTTGGGGAGCGGTAGACAGCTCCAATGACAATTGTTGTTAAATCAGTCACAGTGATCCAGTGACTAGAGTTGAGTTCGGTGTAGGCACCCACAGTGGCTCGACAGTGAGGCGATTACGGGAGATAATAGCGACTCCACGCCCGTGCGACACTTCCCTCCTGATGTTGAAGCCAGGTAAGATGAGGGTGCTGTCGTCCATATCCACGGAGAGCAATGTCTCGGTGGCACAGAATACGTCAAATTCCTCAGTCGATAACAGTTGGTTGATGTCGTCTAGGTGTTTGGTCAGCGAGCTGACATTCCCGTGGCCAATTTTGAGTCGACGACAACGTGTCTGCTGCTGGACCTTACCGACGTTCTGCGTTTGACGAAGCGTCAATCGCGGAGGCTGCAAAAGACATCGGCTGAATGTTCGCCGTGTAGGTGGCATTGCACTCGCAGTGCTTTGTACAGCTGAGGGAGATGAGCGGCACTCTACACGATGGGGGGCTTCCCCAGTGCCGGGAGTAGTCTGCAGAGCAGCACTCCTTTTGGCTGATGTTATTGCTCGTTGTCTGGCTCTTCTCTTCACCTGTTGTCCGCCCCGGCATCCTCGCCTCCTCAGCCGTCGCCGGCGTCCGACCGGGACCGATTTGGCGGGGCGGACTTCAGGGGAAGGCTCGACAATGCTGTCTTTAGCGCCGGCCTCGGCCGGGATCGGCTGGCCGGGGTCGGTCCGAACCTCCGGATACGCAGACATCTGCGGCGGCTGTCCTAGGGGGCGGGGTTGACGAGGGTGGAGAGGTGCGAAACGATTGATGGTGGTGTGCCTGCGCGTTTCCGACTGGTGGCTGTTCGGCGGCTGGTGTACATGGCGATAGTTCTGTATGTTTTGCTTATTTCTCATGTGCTTGCACTGATGATTAAATTTCGATGACTGGATCGGGAACTTGGCTTTATTACGAATCTTGTTTCATGCTTCGGAGGGTATTCTCAGATAGTGTGGTTCGCCCTCACACATTACAAGCATCAGCATCCGTTGAAGTATTCAAACTTAATATTGCGGTTTTCAGATGATTAAGACACTCAGTTTTCGGCGGCGTCACACTTTCACCGTTAGATGTTCGGATTTACGTAGGCACACTACAACACGACGATGTTCTCTTGCTCCGGAGAAATATATGAAACAGTGTGGAGCGGCCGGGGGTCGCTGTCAAGCGCCCGCCACCCGGCCGCCAACAGTGTGGAGCGGCCGGGGGTCGCTGTCAAGCGGCCGCCACCCGGCCGCCAACTCCATGCTTGACTGCCGCCCATTATATCTTCCATTTGGGACGCTCCCAGTTCGTAATAATCGCGACAGTTTTGGATCACATCCACTCGTCAGGGGCAAATGTATCGTAGAAGACGGCGCTATTATTCTTATTTGTGCCGATGTATACAAATGTAACTGCAAGTAAGCCAGAAACAATGCTCATCGGCCTCCAGACGGCCGAGAAGATGAGGACGTTGTCGAGCGATTCTGCACGCCGAGACAGTCCGCTGATCTCTGCCAGTGGCGACGCTTGCTGCGACGAACATTTATGTGCATATGTACCACTGGTAATCAGGGGAATGAGTATTTTGATAGGCGTAGGCATTCCTAGGGACGAGGGGGAGGCTGGAACCAGAGTACTTTCCTCAGAAGTGTCAACATTGTGTTTTTTTACATCGAGGTTTAGCTTGAAAACGGCGATTGTATCTTCCATTTTTTTGTGGAAACTCCCACAAAATAAAAGTATGTTTTTTTCTACAAAGATGGGAACTGTGACTTGTTAGTATCTATTTTGTTGGAAACATGGATGTCCACAACTCTTTCATGTTAGCATTAAGTGAAGATAATTGACATTTTATAGCTGACTGCAGCATGCTGAAGATGGCAAGACATTTGGCAAATTTGTGCTTTAAGGGATTTTTTTTATTCTTGGAATTTCTTTTCCCAGCACAATGTTCATGACTGTGGTTAACTTGATGTGGCCACTCGTTTTCCCTGCAAATCCATACTTTTCAGTTGGTTGTCAAAATAACACCAAAAATGGGCTTTGGAGATGGGTAATATAGCAGAAAAAATATTGCAAAAAAGAAAACGTGTAGCGTAGCCATACCTAACATAACCTTACCTCCCATGAAAAAAAACAAACAGCACAACATTTCGGCAATTTTTGCTCTAAAACATTTCACTCAAAAAAATGAACTTAATGTAATATGGCCTAACCTTTCTTTAAGAAGAAAAGTTCTAAAAAATCAAAAAAGAAACATTTCAAGATAAAAAAAAACCTTACCAAACCTGATATAGCCCAAACTAACACTTGGATTCATACAGGTAAAATGCATGCAAAATTTGTTTCGTGAATACCTTAAAGCACAATAATGCCAGACTGCCATTACATTTTGACAAAACAACTGCAGAAACCCCAGCAGTAGTATATTTGTAATGTTTTTCTGCTCTGTAATATCCGAGTAAAATTCCACAATATGCCTGACATTACATGTAAACACAGTTAAGTCAACCATCCTTGCCCTCCAACTAAAATCCATCACAGTTATAACTAATGAGTCACTTCAATTTTCCATTTGATAGTCCTCCCTTTCCCTATTATCTCCCTCAATATCATAAAATATGGCAGCAGTAGCAGAGGGCATCCTACTCACTTTGCATCACCAAAATGCTACTTGAAGATGTTGGACGACATTGGCCTACACCTGCTGATCATCGATTATGTTGCTCGACACCTACCTATCTACATATTATTGATCACGTCAGCCTACACCTGCAGGTACTGATCTCTGATCTGTACACCTATTGATCTCTGCCTACACCTATTGACAATTGATTGCATGAACTGCTACACATGCACAATGTATATCTTCCTGCAAGGAAGCTAATTAAAATTCCACAACATGCCTGGCATTTCATGTAAAGATCAATCTGAAAACATGTGTACCTTGTCTAAAATCCATAGAGTGCAGCCAAATAATCCCTGCAATTTGTCATTTGATAGCAGTCCCTTTTTGCAATATCTCCATGGACATCATCAATATATTGTAGTAATTGGAGCAGGCATCTTACCCACTCTGTTCCATTACAATACTGCTTGAAGGTATGCTATGACATCTGCCAAACTATCACAATACACATGTGCATTTCAACTGCATCTCTATGCATTTTCCCATATATTTTCCCAATCATGTGATGTGAAATGTGCAATATTCACTAATTAAAATATACTTGGCATGCTATTCATTGATCATTTATCAAGTACTTACATTGGGATGCAGCTTGCAGTTTACCACTGTGGAATGCCGATTATGGAACGAGCTATAAACAGCTTCTGTTTTGCTGAGGGGAAGCCATGGTGTTTGCTCAGGTAAGGCACACATAATTTATGTCATTGTCTTTTCCATTATTTTACTAATTTTACACATAAATATAGTACAAGCTTTTGCTGTTTGTACGTACCGCATTGCGCCGGATTTGAAACAAAAATGTTAGTTGCTGTATTACCACCATAATAGATTACCTACCCTTCCACGCATCATATTTTCGTAAAAATTGGTAACATTTCAGTATCACAAACCCTCCCTTTACTATCCATGACGCGAGTCGGTTGAAAAAACTTGCATGGAATAATCCAACGTATGGTTCCCTGTGCGTTTTGGGCTTGGCTGCTTCGAGGCCCCACATATGTGACGTCACTGCTACGAAAAGGTTTTTAAGTCGATGGCAACCCCTAAGTGAAATATTTAATTATGCTGTAAATGCTTCTCCTATGAGGAAAATATTTCAGTTTTGTCCACGAAGTATTATTACCGTTTTGTTTTGCAACAAAAAAAACCTTGCACATATGTGACGTCACTGTCACATATGTCACATATGACGTCACATATGTTCAAGGCCCCACATATGTGACGTCACTGCTACGAGAAGGTTTTTAAGTCGATGGCAACCCCTAAGTGAAATATTTAATTATGCTGTAAATGCTTCTCCTATGAGGAAAATATTTCAGTTTTGTCCACGAAGTATTAAACACCAACCTCAGAGACGTAGATCCTTGACGCTGTCGAGCCATCGTTTGTGATCTGATGTGCCAGACATCGTAGCACGGACCTCACATGCCCTCGAGCACAATATATGTCCTGAATCTACAGCTTTATCATTTTGATTTGTATCAGGAGCTATGGGAAAATGCTCGAAAAGGAGCTTTCCATGTGTCACGTCCGTAACTGTACGTGTTAGGAGTTCTCAGCAAAATCGGTGATGAGGATGGTAGGCATCTCCCAGGTGCGGACAAGGGCTGATAAGAAAAACTATCATGAAGCGTTTATGAATTGGTGGATTGCCTTGATGATGAGGATAGAGAAGTCAACTGAAAATATATCTTGCATGGTCAGGGGCTATGTTCAAAGGTTGGCAAGGAATGCATTGTCTACCCACGAGAGAGAACAGTGTCATGTTTAGCACACATTTGTGTTATCAATATGACTTAAAACACCTCAAATGTGTAAATTCCTGGAGCAAATTGTATGTTCTTTCAGCCTGATACAACATTTCTTCCTAAAAAGTAGCATAAATACAGGAAGCATCTTCTTGCACCTACGTTTCCCCGCTGACTAGAAAACCAGTTAGATTGCCAGTTTTCTTCCAGATTAAATGCACAGTACCAATGGCGGTCGCAAGCTTAGAATGCTGCTAATTAGTCACTTACTAGAATTTCGGGCGAATGCAATTAAAACAATGACAGAAAATAAGCCAAAGCATCTGCATGGCTTTCTTGTAAATATATGTTCCTGCAATGTTTATCAAAGCATATTGCTTATATTTCCTGCAGAATATTTTGAACTAGAATTTAAGCAAACAGACTAGTGCAATTATAATTGGTACCGCCGTTTGGCTGAACGCAGTACTGCCATCTGATGTTCTAGTTCTCACAACAGTATGGAAAGTTCCAACCCTGGACGAGGATTTCAGGACAATAGCTTTTGTAACAAAGGACGGGGTGCCAATGCACGCTGTAATCATGGATTTGTCTCTTGTGATTGGTGGTAGAGTTGATTCAGGGCAATTCGCAGGATTTTGTAGCGCGGAGTCTGAGGCTTGGGTTCACGAGTGCCTAGTAGTTCTCGACGGGGTTGTGGGGACGTCAATATATGCACATGAATACTTACGGTACTACCACCCCACCAAATAGTTGGTACAATATTTATCTTAACATCATGATGGAGTGTTGAAGTTCAGAATGCCTTGTCCAAATATGCATTTAATTCAGTCAATACCGTGATTAGGTACACTTATCTACGCTTCGCAGGCATTCTACCACACCCTTATGGTGTAATCAAGGCGTGGTTTGTTCATGCCTGGATATTGACCACGAACTACTTGTACCCGAGTCTTTGGGTATTTATAACCAATTATCTACAGTAGACAACTTTGATCAGGCAATTCCCCTCTTCCATACATACCCTGATATTGATACATCTTTCCTTGTCCGCACCACAGGCTAAGTTAATGCCAGGTGCCAAACACTGGCGTCGCCACGGTGGAGGACGGGGTGACCAGTCGCCGCCAAACTTCGTAAAAGTCAACATTACGCCGATGGCGTTGCGTCGACAAAGACATTCACGCCAGAGACTCGTTAGTTCTCCCATCACGCATCCAAAATTGGTGGCGACGTCATTGTTGCCGACTTGGATATTCCACATAATATTGTCTATTCCCAGTATACCCATGGCTGAATTTAAAGCTCACTGAGAGCTGAAACCATGAGACGAAGTTCAACGTGGAGTTAATTGTGCACACACACACATACACACACACGATATACATCGATATATATATATATATATATATATATATATATATATATATATATATATATATATATATATATATATGTGTGTGTGTGTGTGTGTGTGTGTGTGTGTGCGTGCGTGTGTGTGGGTGTGTGTGGGTGTGTGTGTGTGTGTATACATTCAAGCGAAACTGCTTATTCCCGGTTGATTATCAATTTGTACATACCAATGCCGCCCCTGCGTATAGGTAGAAAAAAGTACTTTGAAGATGGGGCAGTGATGTTGGAAGGAAGCGATGGAGTGATGTGGTATTGTGGATGGGAAAACTGTGTACGTGTGCCGAATTTAACAACATAAAATTGACGGTCAATTGGACGGGCCCGGCGAATAAGCGAGTAACTGGCATATGCGAAAATTTAACAACATAAAATTGACGGTCAGGGTTTATAACACCAAATAAGCGAGTAAGTGGATTTGAAAATGATGGGCAACGGGTCCGGCAGGGTGTTATAACACCAAATAAGCGAGTAAGTGGCATATGCGAAATCGCAGGGGCAATGTGACCGCAGGGTGTTATAACACCAAATAAGCGAGTAAGTGGCATATGCGAAATCGCAGGGGCAATGTGACCGCAGGGTGTTATAACACCAAATAAGCGAGTAAGTGGCATATGCGAAATCGCATGGGCAATGTGACCGCAGGGTGTTGGAACACCAATAAAATGCCGGGGTAAAATGTTGAGAAATCAGAGCGCGGAACTCGCTCCCCGGACATGAATCAATCTAAAAGAATCGCTGGGGAAAAGAGAGAAGCTAGTTCAGGACAGTGAAGACTGCTTAAGGGAGTCCGGTTTTGTTAGCGTCACTTCGATCCACCTAAAATTATCTGGTCTATTGTTGTCGAGCTAATGTTAGAAAGTTCCCATCTCATACGTCCCATTTACTCTGAAACTACCAGTTTGAGGAGTGAAATGTGACCGGTCACCACTCAGTGGCGTGTCTGTCGGACAGTCTCCGGCGTGTGTTTTGGTAGTAGGACCCTGTCGTCTACTTCCCGAGTCTAATTGTTCTCCTGGTGTAACTCACAGCCAAACGTCTTCTCCACTGGACTAGGCCGATACGCAAAAGTAGGGAAAAGTTCCAAACTGTAAGTTATTAGCCCATTAGAAGCCGCGGTAGGACTTTTACCGTTCATCAAGTTCAATGATTGGCCCTAATCCCATTTCTCGAGATGATAAATGATGGACGATTGAGCAGCGCTTGTTTGCGAGGTGCAGCTGGCCATAACCACACAAATCGACGCCGTAGTCGCGCTATGCCGGCCCAGAATAACTGAATTATAAATAGCAGCTTGGAATAGCTCGATACCTGTGCTTCGCATATCATCGTACTGAATGTCGGATCTCAGGAATAAAAATACTTTTCGTGTACAATTTGAATGACTAGCCGTGTACTTGCCAGTGGCAGAGACGCAGCCAGGGCTTCTCCACCGTCACGAAAAAGACATTGGATCAAAAATGCACTTTAATTTTCCCTAGGTCAAACCCGAATTTTTTTTCACGTGCTTGGCGCGCTGAGCGTGGTTGCGTTTCTGTTCCATGGGAGAGTATCAGAATCTTTGAGATCGAACTGAAAAGAGAAGGCCCTCCGGGAGATGAATAGACATTTAGAAGCTAAAAGTACCCTTGACACTGAAGGGGAAATTTGACATTGGCTGGGCCTCTTGAAGCTGGCTGGTCACTGGTGGTGTTAGCTGGTGTGACAGCTTGATTTGAAGCTGGAGGTACATACCCTCTCAGCTGTATGGCCTCATGGAGCTCATTTATCTCTGCAGGAGTTGGATGCCCTGTGGAAAGAGAATGGTGTCTGGAGTTCGAGGGCTCTGGGATATAGAGAGCCATGGGAATATGAAGATTTTATGAATTTCTGTGAGGATGAGTAACTTCAGACAGCTGGGACTTCTGGGAGATCGAAATCCTCTGGAAACTTGGAGCATTTGACAGGACCTGAGAGTTGGGGAGTCCCGAGAGTTAGATGACCAGCTGGAAACAAGAACGGCTCCTGGGAGCTTCAGTGGACCTCTATAAGCTGGAAGAGCCCCCGATTAAGCTGGAAAGTCCCCTTGAAGTTGGAGATACCCCTTGAAGCTGGAGGAAATCCTTGAAGCTTCAGGGGCCCCATACATATGGGATACTTTTCAACCCAATTTCTGTAAGGGGCTGATTCAGCTTCCCATTTCTTTGTAGATAGTCGCCTGCCGTTTCCTGACCATTTATGATAGGAGCGTGAAATTCTATAACATATTCTAGTTGCGTTTTTCCGCTTTGTACAACAATTTCATTTCACAAGTCTATAAGAGGCGTCTCCAGGAACGAATATTGGAAGACAAATACGACAGATGCTTGCGATAAATTGGAAAGAGCACATACATCTAAATATTTTAATTGGATTACTTCTCATGTCACTAGAAGTTAGAGTTCACTGTTCATGTTCAACTGTTCATCGAAGTTGGAGTTCAAATGACCTTGCTTACCTACGGAAATGCAGAATATTCTGCTTACCTACAGAATGTTCTGAGCTAAATAATGTCAGGTGCGGATCCCGGGGAGGAAGGAAAATTGGCAATGGAGGACTGGTTTTCTAAAAGCAGATTAATTTACGTTGCCATTGGAAAGTTAGAAGGGTGGGGTGAATTCCGGACGGTGGGGTGAATTCCGGACGGTGGGTGAATTCCGGACGGTGGGGTGAATTCCGGACGGTGGGGTGATCCGGACGGTGGGGTGAATTCCGGACGGTGGGGTGAATTCCGGACGGTGGGCTGAATTCGGACGGTGGGGTGAATTCCGGACGGTGGGCTGAATTCCGGACGGTGGGGTGAATTCCGGACGGTGGGGTGAATTCCGGACGGTGGGGTGAATTCCGGACGGTGGGGTGAATTCCGGACGGTGGGGTGAATTCGGACGGTGGGGTGAATTCCGGACGGTGGGGTGAATTCCGGACGGTGGGGTGAATTCCGGACGGTGGGGTGAATTCCGGACGGTGGGGTGAATTCCGGACGGTGGGGTGAATTCCGGACGGTGGGGTGAATTCCGGACGGTGGGGTGAATTCCGGACGGTGGGGTGAATTCCGGACGGTGGGCTGAATTCCGGACGGTGGGGTGAATTCCGGACGGTGGGGTGAATTCCGGACGGTGGGGTGAATTCCGGACGGTGGGCTGAATTCCGGACGAACTGCAATAATGCATCATAAGCAGTGGGGGAGCCGGAAGTTGTTTTCCAACGGGGAATCCAGAAGGTGGCGAGAGGTATTAAGGACATGCCCAATCTCCCAACCACTACGAGCAACGGTGCTGCGTGGGTGACACTTTGCCAATGGCGGATCAAGTAGGGAGAGAAGTTAATTCAGGACAGGCGATCATAATAACTCACACTCAGTGACGGAGCCAAGACATCTTTCCAATGACAAATAATTGTAGTAGCCTTCCCACACAGGCTGGGCATTAGGCCTCCTCTCAGAATACTCTCTAGCGTAAATTCCTGGCGACGCCCCTGGACATAGACCTCACGGTAAGCATTGGCATTACGCAACAATGACAACACAATCGGTACTTGTGACACTGACTGCGAAGAAGGACCCGCCACAAAAGTCAAATGACACACACTCCTCCTTGGGCTCCTAGCTGCGCCATTGGCTGATTTTCATGCATGGACAATGATGGGTATCCCCATTAACAACCCAGGGTAGCTAGAATAACCAAGAGCATCAACAAATATGCTCTTACATCTTCAGTCACACTCAGCCTGTGGTAAGAACCTGCTGTTGCAGTGGTGGGTGGCTCATTATCAGCCGTGAAGTCCTGCTGCTGCACTGCTGGAGGCTGTACCTGGTGCCGGCTGGAGTCTGCTGCTGTAGTGGTGGGTGGCTCATTATCAGCCGTGAAGTCCTGCTGCTGCACTGCTGGAGGCTGTACCTGGTGCCGGCTGGAGTCTGTTGCTGTAGTGGTGGGTGGCTCATTATCAGCCGTGAAGTTCTGCTGCTGCACTGCTGGAGGCTGGACACAAAAATGACACCCGCTGGAAAATGGTTCGCCTCAGCACACCAGCATCACGAAAAATGACGCATAGAAGCCATGTTAACTCTCTTACACTGAAAAGCCATGGTAACTCCTTAATGACATTAGGATGCCTGAAGTGTCGCAAATAGTCCAAGTGTTGCAAATTTTGACACTCCGAGGTAGCTCAGTACCCAATTCCAACCCAACCCAATTCTAACCCAAGGCACTGTTATGATAAAGTTACCCCCAAAAATGAAGGCAGCCTTGTTCCCCTGTTGTGTGCCGTCATGTTGTCGGAGCTAGCCATGTCAATTAGTCGCCAGAGGTAGTCTTGTCCCCATGTCGTCACGTTTCCGGAGGTAGACACGCCAATATGTCGGGTGCCTTGTGCCATGTGTTGTCGTCGGAGGTGCCATGTCAATATGTCGCCATGTCGTACGTTGCCGGAGATAGACACGCCAATATGTCGCCAGAGTTGTAGCTTCATGTTGCCAGAGGTAGCCATGCCAATATGTCTCCAGAGGTAG
Source organism: Ashinkailepas kermadecensis (assembly GCA_034440615.1). Taxonomy (NCBI): domain Eukaryota; kingdom Metazoa; phylum Arthropoda; class Thecostraca; family Neolepadidae; genus Ashinkailepas; species Ashinkailepas kermadecensis. The sequence goes on from JAOTOM010001312.1 coordinate 42,263, forward strand.
CCTTGTCGCCATATCGTCATGTCGTCAGAGGTAGCCATGCCAATATGTCGCCAGAGGTAGCCTTTTGTGATGTGTTAAATCTGAGTGATGGGTTGAATTTGGAATGCTTATGACCTTAGCGCGTGCTCCCCGCAAAACTGCGACTGATTGGCAGCGGGTCCATCTTGACTAACATTTCAGTTTGCGAAGATGCAATGGAGGGGTAGCCTGGCTTTTGTAGACAATCCTATTATTGCAGTATGAAGTCCATTGGGACATTGGTGTGCTGTCTTTAATCCGAACTGGCGCCTTGTCGTGGAACGGACAATCATCTGTTGAGTTCGCTCCCATCTGAAAACCCGCAACATCACAACTGGAACAATTAAGCAGATTGGAGGGTTTGAACTGTCAAGATCACCCAACCATGTTCCTCGAAAGCATCCCATTTGCCAGTGATGCTGGACAGTGGACTATATATATATATATATATATATATATATATATATATATATATATATATATATATATATATATATATATATATATATATATATATATATATATATATATATATATATATATATATATATATGTATATATAAATAATATATATACATATAGATATATATATATATATATATATATATATATATATATATATATATATGTATATATATATATATTTTTACATGTATATATACTTAGGCCTACTTGTATGTGTATTTATTTATTTATTTATTTATTTACTTATTTATTTATTTATTTATTTATTTATTAACTTATTTATTCATCTATTTACTGTGTTATCTGTCGCATACTTCCAGTAAGCATAATTCTAAAACTTCCAGATTACCGCATTGCTGTATCTATTGACCTGAGCAACAGTTACACATGTGATATCGATATCGTCATTCCGGAATCTACAGCAGTCTATTAAAGTTGAAGAAGTTGATGTGACATTGACTTTTGAGGAAACAACTTCAAAGTATCGACATGACATGCAGAATGGATGTAGAAAAATATATGCCAAATATCGGCGTGCTGGCTCGCATCGTCTTGTTGCTCCCGCGAATATTCGACGAACGGTAAGAATTTAGGTCGCGCTCCCCGTCCCCCCCCCCCTCACCCGTGGGTCGCTAGTAAATATTGAGTCCAACCTTTATCCGCAGTTTGATTAACATGAACGAGTAAGCATGGTAATCTTAGGAGAATGCAAGACGGTAAGCAATCCTTCTGCAGTTGACTACAAGGCAGACTATCTTACTTTGCCGGACATGAAAGTAACGAAGGCTGAAGTTATTGATGCCATCCAAACCGGTAATCTATTCTGAAGTGAAATGAAACCAAATAAAGTAATCCATAGTGGCTTGTTTCAGTCTGATTTTGTCAATATTTAATCCTTGCTTCGGCGAGTATGTCCTCAGCCCGCTTATCCCAGAAGGCCTGACATCCAGTATACCGTGTTGCCTTTAATTACAATACAGCCCCGGAACGTAACCCAGTTTGACACAAAGCATTTATGGCGATCGCATTTGATAATCTACATCAATAGTGAACCTCCCTAGCACGTTGGAAAAAAAACTTCGCAAGCATGTGATCAAGTAAAATTTGGTATCGGAACAATGAACCTATGCCTCAAATCACATACCTAAACAGGGCACGAAATAAGCACTACAGCTCAGTGTTCAAGTTGATACATGTATATTGACATTAAATTAGACTTTATTTCATGCACAGTGACGAGGCAAATCAGGTCAAACCATACAACAAATAACTAGAACTGTGTGGTTTAAATGTCTTCGTCGTCAATCTTTATCTGTGGCCTGATTTCCCCATTTAAAGATCAGCAATAAGACGACATTGATATAGGTAAGATGGTCGGTGGAAAAGACGTTATTTAATACAACGAAGAATAGCTCTTAGATGCTCCTGGGTTTTAGACATTGCGTGCAAAGAACATATACGACCTTCAATATACCAGGAGGTGCTGAGTTGACATCAAAAGTAACGTTAAAGATTATACTTTATTACTCGACGTTTCGGCCAGGGACCATCGTCAGGAGTGATAAAAAAATGTCAAGCTTAACAATTGAAAAAAGCACGCGGGAAAAAAGCGTGCAAAAGACACGTGGAATGCAGAAAAGCCTCCTCAGTGGTGCAGACACTCAAAGAAACTCCAAACCAGAAACAAACTATGTCAAGATGGAATACTCTGAGGAAGCCCGAGCCGATGGTCCATATACATATCGATGCATACACTGACGCACATATATAGACATATATCCAATATAACGCGTAATACATAAAATATACTTTATGATTATGTAATTTTATGTGATATACCAAGACGTCGTTTGCGTGTTTAGTTGCGGCCGTAGATTACGTATATGTAGAGATTCGAGGACTTTCAGTTCAGCGTTGTCCCTGGCTGTTGCTAGAATTTCTACTTTGAAGTTTGTGTTAGTGTCGCTGTGTTCCATGTTAGAATGTTTGTCGATCATGTGTTCGCCTAAAGGTGTGTATGCTCTCCGAAGTCTGGCATCTCCCAAGTGCTCATTGTACCCATCCTCTGATACTACGTTTGGTTTCACCGACATAAAATGATCCAAGACAGCGATTGCACGCTATTTTATAAACTACGTTTCTCCGCGTGCATCTACCTTTGAGCCCGTTGATACAGGTGTGGCACGTTTTTCTGCCAGCAGAGCATGGCGGCATTTCCAGGGCTGAGCGGACCAGGTAAGATTTCAGCGTAGGTCCGCTAATCCAAGCTACCCTAACATGGTTTAGATGAGACGAACGGATGGCTGCGTTTACCTGTCGACATAGTTGGTCATCGACAAAAGGAAGTCTCATGTAAATATAGTTGGGATTGCTACCCGCTCGATGCCGACGTTGCCCACCTATCCTACTCCTGTTGTGAGGGTGAACAGCACGAGCGGCGGAGTGTTCCCGATGTGCTGGGTATCCGTTTTCCAGGAAAAGAGTTGTCATCTTCGCAAGGCTCCGCTCGCATGAAATAGTATCGGAGGAGACTCGTGCTGCTCTCCTCATTTGGGATGTTAAAACGGCCTTTTTAGTGGTCATCGGGTGGGCCGAATCATAATGCAAGATGATGGGAGCTGCCATTGGTTTGAAGTACAGTTCGGTGGTGTAGCTCCCATCAGCCTGAACTACAAACAACGTATCAAGGAAAGGAATCGAACTGCTATGACCAGTGTGTTCTAAGGTAAACTTGATGCTGGAATGTTGTTGGTTAATTTCTGCAAAGAAGTCGAGCAGAGAGGCCAAGCCATGTGTCCAAACACCAAAAATATCGCCTATATACCTCATGTAGAGAGCTGGTTTCAAATCATACGAAGCTAAGAAGATCGACTCAAGGCGGTGCATCAAAGCAATCGCTAAAGGAGGTGCACATCGGTTACCCATAGCCACTCCTTTTGTTTGCTTGTACATGGAGTTACCGAAACGTATGAGGTTATTGCTGAAAATATGTATTAGTAATTTCACACAGCATCATTCCCTCCCGAAACCCCAATCCCGAAAAGACAAATATAATCCAGATTGCCCTCGATTAGACGAATCACAGCATCTATTCCCTCCTTTATCGGAATGCTGCCCTATAAATTTTCACGTCCATGGTGAAAACAATACTGCCTTCCGGAAGTTTGGCAGGAAACGTTTCTTTCACCCTCTGTAGGTACGACTCCGAGTTTGTCAGATGGGCGGGAACCAACGCTAGTATCTGGACAAGAATCTTGCTCAAGAACCAAGATAACTTGTCTAGGGAGTCACCACTCGCCGACACTATAGGGCGCAGTGGAACCTCTAGTTTGTGGTTTTTGGGGAGCCCATATAGTTCCGCTGTGCGGCTGGGATGAGGAAGGTGAGATAACACTGTGTCTTTATGTAACTTCCCTGATAACGTTTCCTTGATGATAGTACATGTTTCGATTTCGAGACGTTTGGTAGGGTTTGGATGGGAAGGAATGCTCTGATAATCGTCCGTTATTTTCCTGGCCTTTTCAATGTAATCCGTTTTGTTTAGCACGACGAATCCTTGGCATTTATCTGACGGCTTTACTATTACATTATCATTGGTTTTCATTTCCCGAAGTACTTCCCTCTGTTTTGCATAATTGTCCGACATTTTGTTCGATGCTTTGTTGTGATATTTATATGCTTTTAAAACTTTGTTTTTAAATCTTTCAACTCAGATTCTAATTGAGTTGTAGCTCTCGGTGGTTGGTACGCAGGACTGTCGGGAAACCTGGGGCGAAGCTTTGAATAACCTGTGCTAGAGGTGCTTTGTGATAAGCCTGCCTGCGGTACCTGAGGTACAGTTTGCTGTTTTGTCTCCCTCACATTCCTCCACCGCAAACCATAGATCGCCCTTTCTACGCCTGATTCTGCCTTCTCCAAGCAGCTACGATCTACTTTTTGAGCTTACGCAAAATTGGGGCCTTTGTCAAGCAATCCCAATATATCTGAGTCTAGAGGTAACTTACTTAGATTAGACGTGCGATTTGTACGATATTGTTCAGTGCCATCGCCGTTGGTGTCCGTACCGTGGGTGCCAGAAGTAATGCAACTACCCGAGCTCTCTCCACTAGTAGCTGCGTGGTGAAGTAAATTATTTTTATCCGGGAGTGGCGTAGGTGGTTGGTACGATGAATGTGTGCCTAGGCGAAGTTCGTCCTCTTGTGGTGCGCTGCGGTCGGCTGCTGGCCTCACGCCGCAGTTTCTGACTCCAGAAACAACGCTGGAGATCGTCAAACACAGAAACCACCCACGCATAGCCAAAGCCCACCCAAAGTTCCAAACAGTCACAACGCTGGGCACGAATGCACTAAACAACGAAGCGCACCAGACCCTGTCCGCACAGCAGCGAAAATCGACAACACCACGTGGTGAAGCACCAACATCACTACAAACAGCTGTTTTCACTGGGCCGCAGTGTTTGTCCTCCTCTGAATCCTCAGGCAAGAGATGACTGGTTTCTAGGGGTAGTGAAGTGGAGTCTCTAGAGCTCTGATTGGGCCGAGCCGTCGAACTGGAGACTTCTTCTTCCGTTGCTGCAACACTTGAGGAAACAGAAGACTCGATTTTCTGGGCATTTTCTGGTAGGTGACTTGGACACGGAAACCGCAGGAGGGTACTTCCCGGAAGACAAGTGCTTGACAGAGTCCCGTGCCCTGGTGCAAGCCCACGGCCTGAGCCGCTGCTGTCTACTAGACTCTGCTTCTGAAGCGATTCAAATTTCTTGACTAACCTTTGTCTGCAAGCGCTTCTTTTATGACGAAGGAGAGAGTGGCACTACTCTAACAACCAGCACCAATCTGGACAGCTACAGGACAAACGCCGCCCCAAACGGCGCAGGCTTCTTCTTATATAGGCCCGATGTCTGTAAGCATCAGAAATCTCTTCTCGTAACATGATAGCTTGAAGTTTGCTAACTTGTTTACGGACCCGCTGGCTACTGGAGCTGTGATGAATTTAAACCTTGGAGACTATGAATCTGGGGTAGAGCCTTTCCTGTCTGCAGTTGATGAGGAAAATGATCCGTTCTTCGACACGTCCTTGCTTTTGATGCAAAATTGCAAATTGGGCCATTTCTTCCGTGAGGTCGCCATTGTTATAACATTGTTTAATACAACGAAGAATGGCTCTTAGATACTCCTGGGTTTTGGACATTGCGTGTAAAGAAAATATACGACCTTCAATATACCAGGAGGTGCTGAGTTGACATCAAAGGTAACGTTAAAGATTATACTTTATTACTCAACGCTTCGGCCAGGGGCCATCGTCAGGAGTGATAAAAGGAGTGATTCTTGTGACAAACAGGAGTGTTTCTTGTTTCAATTATTGGGAGCCTCCTTGGTGCGAAGTTGGCCACAAATCAGCAGACCCGGTGCGGTCGGTAGGCCGTGCGGGGATCGCGGGTATACCAGACACCTTCACCGTCGGCCGCGGGTATACCAGACACCTTCACAGTCGGCCGCGGGTATACCAGACACCGGCACAGTCGGTCGCGGGTATACCAGGCACCGGCACAGTCGGCCGCGGGTATACCAGACACCGGCACAGTCGGCCGCGGGTATACCAGGCATCGGCATAGTCGGCCGCATGTATACCAGACACCGGCACAGTCGGTCGCGGGTATACCAGGCACCGGCACAGTCGGCCGCGGGTATACCAGATATCGGCACAGTCGGCCGTGGGTATACCAGTCACCGGCACAGTCGGCCGCGGGTATACCAGACACCGGCACAGTCGGCCGCGGGTATACCAGACACCGGCACAGTCGGCCGCAGGTATACCAGACACCGGCACAGTCGGTCGCGGGTATACCAGGCACCGGCACAGTCGGCCGCGGGTATACCAGACACCGGCACAGTCGGCCGCGGGTATACCAGACACCGGCACAGTCGGCCGCGGGTATACCAGACACCGGCACAGTCGGCCGCGGGTATACCAGACACCGGCACAGTCGGCCGCGGGTATACCAGACACCGGCACAGTCGGCCGCGGGTATACCAGGCACCGGCACAGTCGGCCGCGGGTATACCAGACACCGGCACAGTCGGCCGCGTGTATACCAGACACCGGCACGGTCGGCCGCGGGAAATTCGGGCCCCGGCACAGGTCGAGCATATACTGGAGCGGCACAGTCGGCGTCCGAGGCCGAGTCCGAGTCCGAGTCGACTTACGACTGGCATCCTGCGCCAACGGCGTTTCCTCCGCTGTGGACGGTTATGAAATGCGTCTCAGCCCGGGGAGCCGCGCCGTTGGCACGACGATATTGCGTGGTGCAGTGCCGTTGGCGTTGATTGCCGGCCGGACCGAGAGCTCGTGTGGCTCGTCCCAGGGCTGCGGATTGGCCACACCTGCGAGCGTCGCCGGCATCGAACACCTTGCGCGGTTTTATGTTTCAAGGTGTATTGACAGCTGCGGGAACGATATCGGAAAAAGTAGCTCGCTGGTCCTGGAAATTAGGAGTAAAGACATAAAGACATAAAGACATAAAAGATCAGTGCAACTATGAGCCACAAGGGCCCTTCTTGGTTGCACTCTGTACACTGAACCAGTTGTCCACCAAATGTGTTGATCAACTCTCCCTGGAATACAGAAAAACAAGCCCCTATTCTTATAATGATTGTCTATGCTGTTCTTAAAGATGTTCAGTGTGTTGCTACTGACAATGGTTTCTGGCAGCTGGTTCCAGTGTTCTACTACCCTGTTGGTGAAGAAGGACTGTCTTAACCTTGTCCTGCTGTGATTAACTTTAATTTTGAATTGATGACCTCTAATTGCATCATTTCTGTTAAATTCAAACCGTTCCCTGAGATAACCCTGTTCCTGACCATGAACAAATTTAAAGACCTCGATGAGATCTCCTCTCAGCCTTCTATATCTAAGTGAAAACATATTCAATTTCTTCAACCTTTCCTCATATGCCAGGTTGCCCATACCATTCACCATTTTTGTTGCCCTCTTTTGTACTCTCTCTAAATGCCAACAATCTTTTTCATAACTAGGGGACCAAGCTTGGACACAATATTCCAGATGTGGCCTGACATATGCGCAATAAAGCTTCCTGATGACTTCCTCACTTTTGTATGATACATTCCTATTTATTGCCCCAAGCATTCTTAGTGCCTTCTTCCTGGCTTCTTTGGTCTGTTCTGATGCCCCCAATTTTGTGTTCAAAATAACACCTAAGTCCTTCTCCTGCTGAGTCACAGATAGTACTTGGCCACCCATCAAGTATGGAGCCTTGGTTTGCTGCCTACCTACATGCATGATTTTGCACTTATCAAAATTAAATTTCATTTGACATTTTTCCGACCACTTCACAAGCTCGTCTAAGTCTTTCTGCAGCAAGACCTGCTCATTGTTCCCTGTTATTGCCCTAAAGACCTTCAAATCATCTGCAAACTTCAAAACCTTACTGCTTAGGCCACTTTCAATGTTATTTACAAACATAATGAACAATAGTGGTCCCAGTACTGACCCCTGGGGGACTCCACTAAGAACATTTTGCCATGATGATTTTATACCATTTAGCATCACTCTCTGCTGTCTATCTGAAAGCCACAACCCTATCCATTTTAGGATGTTACCCACAATAACATGGGCCTGAAGCTGCATCATTAACCGTTTATGAGGTACCTTGTCAAAGGCCTTGCTAAAGTCAAGATATGCTACATCAACCTGATTTCCCTTATCAAATTGTTCTGTAGCAAAATTAAAAAAGTCCAAGAGATTTGTGAGACACGATCGCCCTTTTCTAAACCCATGTTGGGTATCTTGAATCACTCTGTTTCCTTCCAGAAAACTAACTATTTTATCCTTGATAATTGATTCAAGTATCTTGCAGACTAGTGATGTGAGGCTTACTGGCCTATAGTTTTCAACTTCCCTCTATCTCCTTTCTTGAAAATAGGAACTACATTTTCCCTTTTCCAATCGGTTGGAATTTCATTTTGTGAAACTGATCTACAAAATATTATACTGAGTGGAATTGCCAATTCTTTTTCAGCTTCCCGCAATACCCTAGCATAAATTCCATCAGGTCCTGCTGCCTTGTTTGGCTTTATTTTCCTGACATAATTCAAAGCAACATCACTGTCAATGAAATCAACATCATGTAACTGATCACCTATCGCTGAGCTGTGGTTCACAGTTGGCAGATTAGTCACATCCTCCAATGTAAACACTGATTTAAACTGCTTGCTCAATTCCTCAACCATCTCACCATCCTCACTCAATATAATCTCATGTACTTCCAGTTTTGCTTAAATACTCTAAATGATCTTTCTTAGCCTTAATTGCTTTTGTCCAATTGTGCTTTCCTACCCTTTTTGGCCTTGTTTGGGGGACATGTTAATTGAATTTCAAGTAAGTTTGATTACTTTCACAGCCTTTAAATGAGAATTCTTCTTCCTTTTAAGAAAACAAGGTCCAAGAATGAGCTCTGCCTAGTTGGTTCTGTTACAAACTGGTGTAAGAACAAGTCCTCTTCAAGGCATTTCCTAAACAGTTTACATGCTGTGGAGCCAACACCAACATTTTCATATCCTTTTTAGATTAAAGTCACCAAGAATAAGGCGTTTCCTCTGAAAGTTTCTACTGATTTCCTCACAAATCACTTTATCAAGCTTCCAGTTGCTGAGAATGTGGCAAGGTTCCTGATCGGATACAAAGCTCCTATTCTCAGTTTATTGCTGTTGCCTTTTCCCACAGAAACATCAAGCCAAATGGACTCCACAGACACACCACAGACACTTTTTTATCCCATCTGCTACTTTTTGAGAACTGAATAAGCTATTCACATAGAGCATTACACCACCCCCTTTCACTGCTGGACCCCTATTGCATGAATACATATTGTATCCCTGGATCTCATAGTCCTGCAAGTTATCCCCCAAATACCCCTCACTGACCCATGCCTCAGTAATGCAAACAAAATCTGGTTCCTCATCAGCAACATAACACTTGAACTCGTCAAATTTGGATCGAATACTTTGAGCATTAAGCATCATACACTTAAGAAACGTTCCATAACCATCTTTGTTTTTTTCATGCTGAGTAGCTCTATCATCTCTGGATGAGCTACCACTCTGCCCCCTTGATCTACTGCCATCCCTATTTGCTGACTGTGAGGTTCTATTGCCTATGCTGTCACTATTGGCATATTCATGAGATGGTAATGCCACTTCTTCTCTCCCCACCCCATTATCTAGTTTCCCTGAAGGACATGTTCATACACTTTACTTAACACTTGCACCCCCTTCTCGGAGAAGTGCAGGCCATCCCTTTGATAGAGGTCTCATGAACCATAAAACCTGCACCACTTGTCAACAAAGGACAAACCTAACTCATTGCAGAGCCTACCCACCCTGGCATTGGCTGCCAGTGCCCTAGAGCTCCACTCAGGGGAGACTTCAGCCCTGGGAAGAATAGCCGTCACAATAACTCTGCTTTTGCTCTGCTTCAGGGTGGCCAGAAGGGCCCTGTAGTCCTGCAGCAGCTCCTCACTCCTAGCAGGACCTACGTTGTTCACTCCTACCTGCACTATAACTGTACTAAACTGGTCCTCACTGGTGGCCTGTGCCACCACTGGGACCAGGTCTCTAACCTTGGCACCAGGCCTGGTGATGCACCTCCTGCCTCTCCTACCTTTACAGAAAACTCTATCTAAATGCCGCACACGAGAGTCTCCTACCACCAGCACAGTCTCCTTGCTATTATCCTGGGGGTAGTCCTCCAAAGCCTGAAACCTATTTGAAGTTGCTATGCCTGCCTGTTGAGCTGCTTGGCTAGGTTTACTCCCACTCCTACCACCTGCCACCTGCCATTCACTGCCCCCTTTCTTAGGCTCGCACCTCCAAATCCTCCACCCCCTGACATTAAACCACTGCCCCTGTAAGCTACAACTAGAAATCTTCTGTCCACTAGGAGAACTTCTCTCTACAGATATCCCTGCCACCTCCACAGCAGGAGAAGTCTCAGTTGCCTGGTGGCCTGCGACCACCTGGGCATAGGATGCCCCAGCTACAGACTGACCCATACATGATTCCTTTTCTTGTGTACCCTTTGCAACCAGGGCAGCCCTGAGCTTGGAAAGCTCTGCCTTAAGAGCCCTAACCTCCTTCTCTAGTGCCTGCATCCTGGTTGAAACCATCCTAAAGGCTGCAGCTTATTTCTAGATTTAGATTGAAAAGTAACTTGCTGCAAAATGATATAACAAAATAACAGAGGAGATAAAAATAACTGACAAAGCTTAGGTGTATGCTAGTTCCTAACTATGCAGCACTTACAAGGTAATCGTTGTGCTGAAAATTGATGGAGGTTTTTAAAGAAAGAAGAAAGCACTCGCTAAACAGCTGCCAAAAATGTAATAAATAGCTGAAAACACTGACACACTAGACAAAGACAGACGGTAACACAACGACAAAATGGCGCTAGGCAGCCTCGCTAGGTTAAAATAGTCTAATCTACTTGTAAAAAATGTTTATTAGATAAAAACTATGCCAATATATGCACAGAAGTAATTGCTAAATAACTATATGCAGTTTAATACTGCCCTGTTCTGCAACGACTTATCTGGTACGTAGGAGCTCCAGAACGACGTGTTTCCACCTTGACACCTGGCGGCAAACAACACACGAGTAGTTACGTGTGTTGTTTGCGACGGTAATTCATTGCTGCCTGGTTAGATCAGTGGATAGAGCCCTGGCCTGCGAAGGCCCCCTGTCTTGGCACAACGGGTTCGAGTCGCTTCGCGCGCTCTATTAACGACTCTGTATGTGATGGCCTGTTGGCAACTGGCCAGGTAAGGTCGGGCGCGCGGGCACCAAGCGGTGGTGCCCGTATGTGGATACGCTAAACTCTCTGTCAAAGTTGTGCTATATAGCTGGAATTTCCCGATCCGGAGGTGGGTTCAGGGTCCGTGCAACAAGCTTACTGTAACAAAGTTGGTGTTCGAGGTGATTTATTTCACAAATTTACCCCCTCCCCACAGTTCATGTCGCGACAGTTTCCGACGGATACCCGGCGCCAACCTGTCTGGCTGGTTACGTAGGCAAGCCGCCGCTGCGGTCGAGCAGCGAGCAGCGGACTTTGTACTGTTCCCCCCCTCTTTCCGGCGTCCTGCCGCTGCAGGTGTGACCTCAATGCCTGGCCCTTGTTTGACAGATGATGAAATGTCTGGGGTGATGTGAGTGTGAATGCCAGTGAGGTGATGTGACCGTCAGTGGGTGATGTATGACAATGATTATATTATGGGAACCCTATGGGCAGGTGTAGGAGTGTTTTGTATACATGACTGCTGGATGAATGTTCATGTGTCTCTGACATGTGAAATGTCAATTGGGCTGCAGCGCCCCGAACTGCCGGCTGTCTGTGAACAGCGCGAGCGCCGCTGAGTTGGCATTGTTTGAAGGTATACGCTGAGGAAGCAGCTCTGTTGTCCGACGCCGGACCAGGCGCGAGCCTGCAAGACGCAGACTCAGCAGTGGTTCCCACCGAGGGACTGAGCTCAGAGTGACTCTGAGCTGACGTAGTCTGTCTCTGATGTCTCAGAGGGACGGCGTGTCCGCCGTTGCAGTAGGGTTCAGAGTCCGCCATTGTTCTCTAGCCGGGGACCGATGCCCTGGAATGCGGCGCAGTTGACGTGTCGCGGGCTGAGTCACGTGATATGGGCGTAGTCTGTCGCTTACCTCGCGACGGAGCCGAGGGCTCAGCAAGGACTTGTCACTGGGCAGTCGACGCGAGCGGTCGCAAAAGGCGGGCGGCTGGCCGCCGCCGGCCAGCCGCCGGCCCCACGCTGAGGTACGTCTGAGGTACGTCTGAGAACTCTGATCGAGAGACGCTGTGTGACTGCAGAATGTAGTCTTTGAGGTGAGAGTTGTAGCGTGTATGAAGACCGGCTGGGACGTAAGCGGAATTGTATGTCGATGATAATGCCTCATTGAATGTTTGAATGTGTGACCGGGGGCTGAGCAGAGGTGAAGAGATGGCTCAGACCTAACAAGATGTACTGTAACCCTGTAACTATTGAGATGGATGTTGAAGCCTTGAGATGTATGATGGCCCAATGTACTGAATATGAAGAAGTGACTGTCGATATGTATGAAGATGTGGGATGGCCGTGTGAAACGTATGTGAAGCAGTTGTGCCTGTCTGTGTCAAGATGAAGCTATAGTATTAACTCGTATATCACGCTGTACCATTAAAATCTGAAGCATGGTGGCCGTTTGACTGTTGAGAATTTACACAAAATAAAAGTCCTGGATTTTGGGGTGCCTGTCAAGATGGTCGAATCAGAGCTCTGAGATGGAAGCTTAGAGCTATTGAATTTATACCCGGGGTTTTAAATATCGCAAACGTCGAGGTCAGAAATAGCTATCTACGTGCCAAGGAAGTTCGACTATTAGACATCTGGGAAAGGAAAAATGTCTGATAAGCTCTGGGGGGCGTGTAAGAAGTTTCCTACATTACGATTTGCACTGACTTTGATTCTGCAAAGCCTCTGCAGCAACAATTCGAAGTAAATTTATCATGTAAATATGTGTGCTTCCAAATTCTCAAGTAGAAATGCACAAAATTTAACCTCGGCATAGTTATAATGGTCTTGGATGGTCTTATATAATGGTCTTGGATGGTCTATGACCATCTTGGATGGTCTTGGTCTTATGAGTCTCTTGTTCTTGGATGATCTTAATGAGGATTTCTATGGATTTTAAAGATAGATGGTGGCGGATATTTGTACTCCGGCTTGTTTTGCCAAGCCTTCAACGAACAATGACGGGTACATTGAACTACGCATTATCGTTAGATGCAATATTGTATTCATCATCGTTCGATGGTTCATCATGGTTCATCATGGTTCCTCGTATACCGGTGCGCATACTGATATATATATATATATATATATATATATATATATATATATATATATATATATATATTGGCACATACACCGGTATATATACTGGTACATATACTGGCACATTTATTGGCACATATACTGTTGCATATACTGGTACATATACTGGTACATATACTGGCACATATACTGGTACATACACTGCTACATATACTGGTACATATACTGGTACATATACTGGTACATATACTGGTACATATACTGGTACGAACACGAGAGGATACTCGCTCGGGTCAGCCGTCGATTGTGATTGATGTCCATGTCTAACCTGACCGCCACGCTTTTAAAATCTTAGTGACTTTTTGGTTCAACTTCCAAAGTCCTACTTTTCTTCACGGATAATTAGATTCGTTCTTCAAAGTTGGATTTTTGCAAATTTCCATTATAGACGTGAATTTCAACTGCATTCTTCATTCAAGACAAGATGTTTGTTGTGTACTTCGCCGGCGGGGCCCCACACTAGCCAGATTATTGTATGGGTGACTTTCAATTGTACGACTTTTTCAGTTGTACGGAACTACAAAAATGGCCATGGCTGCTTTATCACCAATAACTAACTGAAATATTTATTACTCGCTAAAACGGAGATAATTTAACTAAGTGATCAATCCACAAGCGAGTCTTGAACACATACCCAGTTATGTTCGTGTTCATATGAACACATCTCCAGTGATCTTCGTCTTCATATGAACACATCTCCAGTGATGTTCCTCTTCATATCAACACATCCCCAGTGATGTTCGTTTTCATATGAACACATCGAATGGCTTACTTTGGATAAAAGGGGCGCGAAACGCTTGAGAAGATTTGCTTTGCCTTGGTGACGTATAAGTTTCGAATGTTTTTTTATGCTGCGGTTAGGTCTCACGCACTCGCAATATGCCGTCACACTCATAGCATGTAATTGGGAGTACACCGTCTGTCCTGACTTTAGCCTCATTCGTCTCTTCACAGCGGCTTTCTCCAACTGACTTCCGTATAACTCATGTTAGCACTATATTGGTAAACATTCACGCACTTAAAGTGAAACAGCAGCAGGTCCCGCTCCACCAGGCCAGTGACACGGCAGCAGGTCCCGCTCCACCAGGCCAGTGACACGGCAGCAGACCCCGCTCCACCAGGCCAGTGACACGGCAGCAGGTCCCGCTCCACCAGGCCAGTGACACGGCAGCAGGCCCCGCTCCACCAGGCCAGTGACACGGCAGCACCCCGCTCCACCAGGTCCGTGCCGGGCAGCAGACCCGCTCCACCAGGTCCGTGACACGGCAGCAGACCCCGCTCCACCAGGCCCGTGACACGGCAGCAGGTCCCGCTCCACCAGGCCAGTGACACGGCAGCAGGCCCCGCTCCACCAGGTCCGTGACACGGCAGCAGACCCCGCTCCACCAGGCCAGGCTAGTGACACGGCAGCAGACCCCGCTCCACCAGGCCAGTGACACGGCAGCAGACCCCGCTCCACCAGGCCACCAGGCCCGTGACACGGCAGCCCCAGAGTGACACGGCAGCAGACCCCGCTCCACCAGGCCAGTGACACGGCAGCAGACCCCGCTCCACCAGGCCCGTGACACGGCAGCAGACCCCGCTCCACCAGGCCAGTGACACGGCAGCAGACCCCGCTCCACCAGGCCCGTGACACGGCAGCAGACCCCGCTCCACCAGGCCAGTGACACGGCAGCAGATCCCGTTCCACCAGGCCGCGCGACCGTAATCCACGCGGTCCGCCACCTCATAAAGGCAACAGCTGCGTCCAGTCGTCGGCCCCTCCCCTTCCCTCACGTGTATTGCCGTGCGATGACTGGTGGACAGCTCGCCAAATTAAGGGGTGGAATTTATTGCCGATGTGTGCAGTAGACTGAGGGGCATCACGCTTCCTGATCCCTACTGTGGACGTGGCCGATCCGACGGTGGCTCGCCGTATTTCCCCTGGGGCTGTGCGTGACTTAGTCGTAGTGCGTAGTGTTCAATAGCGCGCAGTGTTTGCTGGTTGGCGAGGGGCGTAATGAAACGTAGACGGTTCGGTTATCGGTCCGATGCGCAATGTTGACGGGCTGTGATATTCGCTGACCACCTGCAGAGGTAGGCAAACATTGAGTTTCAGTATTCCGTAAACATGTCCGCTGACTCCAATGACGGCTGTGAAATTGAATCGACGTGACTGGAAAGACGGTTGCTTTCCAAGTATGCCGGTCAACATGAGGAGCCATTTTGGCTTTTCGCGAGCAAGGAACCAATTTTTTTCCCGACGAACCATACCCTCTCCCTCTCCCCGAAGAAAATTCGGATTTAAGATTTAAACCACTTCTTGTGGTCTCTGACACGTAAGATTTTGCCATATAAAAATGAAGTGGGAGCCCACGCCTCAGTTGCACCACGGATAATAGTAAACGGATCGGAAACTATCGGGTGGCACTTTAATGTTTGCGACCACCGACCGATACTAGCGACATCTATCAGACGATTGGAGAACCAATCCTGGCTGGGAGATGCGAAGGACTCCCCATCGAAATAGCTTGACGGGATAAGGAAATATAGCTGTATCGGCCTTCTGCCACGCGTAATTTGAAAAAAAAACTGTTGCGCTGTCGGCGGAGCCCAAACCGAGAAAGGGCCCCTGAGCTGATGGACAGGGTCCAAGCGTTTGATAAGGGCCCTCGTGCTTGTCGGAAAAGGCTCTGGGTCCTCAAAGTGGGCCCCTGCAATGACGAACGGGGTGCTAGTTCCCGAAGAGGACCTCGGGCCGTCAAAAAAAGGCCCTTTGGCTGACGGATGGGTCCCAAGCCATACAAGGGCCCCTGACCTGATGGAGGGGCCCAAACTGTTGAAATAGGGCCTCGGACTGACAGAGGAGGCTCTGAATCATTAAGGAGGGGTCCTGCCTTGACGGAGAGGACCCCGGGCCCGTGCAGAGGCCCATGGAGGGGGGGGGGGGTCTGCTACACAGTAGTGGTTGGTTATTGGTTTTACGACACGTCGACCGTTGAGTCATGTAGCGTCGCCAATCTCTCACGCCGATTGGTCGCGGGCGAAGAGTAGCGACAGGTGAGACTCGAACCCACAACCTTTCGATTGTGAGACGAGCATCTTACCCCTAGACCACTCGTCCCCGCTACACAGTAGTGGAGTTTCCAAAGGGTGAAGGGGTGCCCGCCCCCTGCCGAGTCCAATGGAGACCTCCAGGCGACCGCCCTGAGGGGCAGAGATATAAACGAGGACAAGTTTAAATGCGCCTAATAACTTGTATGGAAAGTGCCCTTGATACCTGAAGACGTCCACTCTCAGGGCTAGCAAGGGCCTGGAAGACAAGAGAGGATCCGCCCGAGAGCTGGAATGCCTTTATCAGCTCGAAAGAGCAGTCTTAAACAATATCCTAGCCAGGATTAGCTTCGGCCTCCCACCGCTAGGTGGCAATAGCTCGTCCTTGGTCGCCGATTATCTGGAGTTTCCTATCCGTCTACTATTATCCGTGGTTGCACCTATATATTAGAATCACTTTTCCCGTCTCTACTCATTTGTGATGCCTCCAAAAGAGCAAGAGACGGAAAAGTGTTTTGTCTCTGCATCCCCATCGTGTTCATGGCGACCTCCTTTATGATTGTTCATATCCTTTCTAGCCTCATCCGCTCTATCTTGTACGTCCTCCATCGTACCGAAGTGATTCAAGATCAGCACGGTATCCAGGTGAACCTGCATGTTCTCGTATCGATCAGCCGCGGTTGTGTGCGTCAGGTCAGCGTGACCGTGCTGCACTCAGGTAGCACTTCTTCTCGTGACGATTAGCCGCGGTTGAGTGCATCAGGTCAGCGTGACCACGCTCCACAATGTTCCACTCAGGTAGCACTTCTTCTCGTGACGATTAGCCGCGGTTGAGTGCATCAGGTCAGCGTGACCACGCTCCACAATGTTCCACTCAGGTAACACTTCTTCTCGTGACGATCAGTCGGGGTTGAGTGCGTCCGGTCAGCGTGACCGTGCTCCCCCGAGGTTGCACTCAGATTGTATGGCCAGAACAAGAGACAAGAATGGTGGAACAGCTGTGGTGCACCGGTCCCGGGCGCCACCATACATGGTTTCTTCGTTTGCTTCTTGGTTTCATTTGCTTTAACCTTCATGGTTACTTACTTATTGGAGGACCGGTTTTGGGTTTTGCATCGCATAGGAAAGGACCTTGGCCAAATATGACCACAATATTATATGGTGAGCAAAAGGGACAGAGTGATAAGGTAGGGGCGGACGTTTCAAATAAATACGCTAAGATCGCTGAGACGATGTCATGTACCAAGGGCCGTAACGACTTCCGTCATATTAC
>JAOTOM010001312.1:62500-64586 GCA_034440615.1 Ashinkailepas kermadecensis
CTCTCTCTCTCTCTCTCTCTCTCTCTCTCTCTCTCTATTTGATCTATTTGATCTGTCGTTATCCTATATTTCGGCTCAGCAACGAAAAATATAATGTCAGCTTCAAGAAACAAAATATGAGTACTGCCTCGATTGGATTTCTGCTGAGCCTGGTGACACTGATGTCCATGTTAAGTATTTTTGTCGTCGGAATTCCATCCACTTCCTGTTTCAATCATGTACTAACTCACAGGCAGCTTGGTGTGGAAGGCCACAGCGGTAGCGCATGCCAGCTGCCAAGATACGAGTCGCTACCAGCCGCTTTAGCTGCCCCGCACATTCTGACTGCTTGTTAAACTTCGGGTCATGAGGCCGCTATATCTCTCTCTTTGGGTGTTAGCCGACCCTTGGTGAACATAGTGCTCCGAGAATTTCCTCCTCACGCCGTCGGGAAGTTGCGCCGTTAAAGGTTTTATCGCGTCGCCAAATTTACTGGCTAAGCTATGGCCTGTGCGCGGCGGATGGCTCTAACTGGTCCCCGTGGATGGTCTTGAATCGTGCCCGGGCGAGCGAGCATGACACAACACGCAGTCGAGCCAGTGTCGTCCGCGGAACCACAGGAAACTGCGCAAATAACGTGACGGCGGCCGGCGCGACAGCAGCCGTGACGCGGAGCAGCGTACCAGCACACACAGCACACAGCACACAAGCACACCAGCACACAGCAGCACCGACAGCAGCCGTGACGTGGAGCAACGCACCAGCACACCAGCACACCAGCACACCAGCACACACAGCACCGACAGCAGCCGTGACGTGGAGCAACGCACCAGCACACCAGCACACCAGCACACCAGCACACACAGCAGCACCGACAGCAGCCGTGACGTGGAGCAGCGCACCAGCACACACAGCAGCACCGACAGCAGCCGTGACGTGGAGCAGCGCACCAGCACACCAGCACACACAGCAGCACCGACAGCAGCCGTGACGTGGAGCAGCGCACCGCGCGGAGCTGCTGCACTCAGCACTGGTGATGTCTATTGGCGTCACGGACAGCTCGGAACACAGGCCGGGCGTCCTAGCACCTGGATATCCGGCATAGGTATACTGTTTCCCACCACACCTGTATCTGTACAGGATATTCAGACGCCAGGACGCCCAGCCTGACCGACAAGGTATTTGTGACACCAATTATACCTCCCGTCCGAGCGGGTCCACAGTGGAGGTGGAGCACCTCCACACTGAGCGGGTCCACAGTGGGGGTGGAGCACCTCCACACTGAGCGGTTCCACAGTGGATGTGGAGTACCTCCACACTGAGCGGTTCCACAGTGGAGGTGGAGTACCTCCACACTGAGTGGGTCCACAGTGGATGTGGAGTACCTCCACACTGAGCGGATCCACAGTGGATGTGGAGTACCTCCACACTGAGCGGTTCCACAGTGGGGGTGGAGTACCTCCACACTGAGCGGATCGACAGTGGGGGTGGAGTGCCTCCACACTGAGCGGGTCCACAGTGGATGTGGAGTACCTCCACACTGAGCGGGTCCACAGTGGATGTGGAGTACCTCCACACTGA
Source organism: Ashinkailepas kermadecensis (assembly GCA_034440615.1). NCBI lineage: Eukaryota > Metazoa > Arthropoda > Thecostraca > Neolepadidae > Ashinkailepas > Ashinkailepas kermadecensis. The sequence continues at coordinate 64,061 of JAOTOM010001312.1, forward strand.
GCGGATCCACAGTGGATGTGGAGCACCTCCATACTGAGCGGTTCCACAGTGGATGTGGAGTACCTCCCCGCTGAGCGGACCGACAGTGGGGGTGGAGCACCTCCACACTGAGCGGTTCCACAGTGGAGGTGGAGTACCTCCACACTGAGCGGTTCCATAGTGGAGGTGGAGTACCTCCCCGCTGAGCGGACCGACTGTAGAAGTGATGTACCTCTCGACCTCCTCGCTGAGCGGACCCACAGTGGAGGTGGTACACCTCCCTGCTCAACGGACCCGATAATGGAGGTGGTGAACGTCCCTGTTGGCAGTGGATGTGGAGCGCCCACCCGCTGTGTAGACCGACAGCAGAGGTGGTGAACGTCCCTACTGAGTGGATCGGCAGTGGAGGTGGTGTACCTCCCTGCTGAACAGGCCGATGGTGGAGATGGTGCACCTCCCCGCTGAGCAGGCCGATGGTGCAGGTGGTGTAACTCACCGCTGAGCGGGTCAGAACCTGGCCGATGTCAGTCAGATCTGACCGTACTGC
>JAOTOM010001313.1:0-17500 GCA_034440615.1 Ashinkailepas kermadecensis
GTTTCCCTTGGGCGTGGTCCTCCTGGCGGGCCCTTGTGACCTCTGGCACCTCGAATGCTTCCCTTAGGCGTGGTCCTCCTGGCGGGCCCTGTGATCTCCGGCACCTCCAGTGTTTCACTGGCAAAAGCATTGGTGACGTCCCTGGGGCTGAGCTCGCCTGCCCCAGGGATTCGGATTCGCTCGGATCCACTGATGGGCAAGGGCGTAGCCTGGAATTGCTCCAAGAGGGGGCGGCAGGTTTTATGGGATCCCTCCATCTCTCAAGAATCAAAACTCTTTGAATATAATACACTTGTGCTTCATGGTCTCCTAAAATGTGAACGGTGTAAAATGATGTATTTCTTAATGCCATATCAACTTCCATGTTGATTCGTATGCCAAATCAACTCCCAACCGCAGGCCCAAAGAAAAAGGTGTTGACTTCTGAAAATGATTGAGAGGGCACAACACACGAAGACAATGGACGGCGCCAAATGGATTTTTGGGGCATACCACAAGGGGTTCCATGTTAAAAGTTGAAAGCATGGGTGGGGTGGGGGGAGTGCCCTCCAAAAGCATACAAAGCTACACCCATTCGCTAGATCCACCTCCTATTGGGACTTCTGGGTCGGCCGCACGGAAACTTCGAGATTGTCGTTATGCGAGTTCACAGGGTTAACCTAGTCATGACACATTTTAGCAAGCGAAGCGAATGATACTCAGCCAGTCCGCTAGCCCACAGCGACCCTAACTCATAGATGACGCTAGCACTCGATGGCGCCAGCATTTCTCCCACCTACACGGCCAGCAAGTTCATAGCCTTCTGCAGGCGCGACACACATTCAGCAGATGATCCTCCATCGACCGAAATGCAACATTGATTTGACACACGACAGCACCAGGCTATTGACAATCATGGTAAGCAGAACAATCAGGGAGTGCTATGCCGAGCATGGCCATGATCGACAAGCATGCCGGTGCCTTTTGAAACTAGCTGACCAAGATGTGGGATACGTGTCAGGCTGCGATCAATACCCCTCAGTGTCTTTTGCACGTTCACATTCACATATGATTGAACCGTTCGATGCGTTCAAGGTGACTTCGGGAAGGTTGGACAACATTTGTCGGATGCCAAGAGCTATACGTTGTGCTTTGTTGTTTGTTGTCATTCAGTTCCATTTGATTTTGACTAAACCATCTCTATACAATTTAAAGGACAGTTTCCATGAGATTCAGAATCATCAGAATCATCAGATTCAGAATTCATGAGATACAGGACAGTCTAATGAGATTGATTCCATCCATTGAATGAGATGAGACTAATTCCGATTTGTTTTCTTCTTCAAAGAACGAGGTATCGTGACACTGACACCACTGTCTAAGGCTTGAGTCACTGGGGGCAATATTGCAGAGCAAGTGACCAATGGAGGTCACTTGACACACCCAGATTTAATTTTGAATCGGTGTGCAGACAGATGCTGTCGATTTTGCGGAGCTCGTTTCCCGTGCATTTCACCGGGCAGTTCATCCGGACACCCCTGTTGAACATGTACTGAACCGTATCTCCGAAACCAAGTGCTATCAATTCCATAAACTTCCAATGTTGTAATATTTTTTGTGTGTTTGTTTTCACGCTCGATCACATCAAAACATTTACTACAAGGCAGCAAAACAGGAAGGGTAAAGAAGGACAACAGTTGAAATATTCGGATAATTATTCATGGAGAAACCGCTCGACAATTTTTGATATGCCGGGTTTTATTGAAATTGGTCTAAAATTTGATGGGTCTGTATGGGCACCACACGATTTGCACCTGTGCTGTATGGTAGCCAGGTTCCAGGAAGCCTGGACAATGCCAGTAACCAGGCTGGTGCTGATTAAACAAAGCATTATATGCTAAAGATATCCGATGCATTTCTTTAGCAATTTATTAACACTCCGTCAGCAGCTCACGCACCACTGGCGTTCATGGCAGCCATTGCACGGTGAAGTTCGGCCGGGCTCACCGGCCGCACCGTGAATCGGTCGCACCGTGAATCGGCCGGTGCCGACCCGCGCCAGTCGGACGGGCAGTGCAGCGGCGGAGGCGGAGGCCGCCGCCTCGGCCGCCGCTGTCCTGACGCCGATCACAGCAGACAGTCTGTGGTGTGTGTGCGGGTGAATGTCCGGCTTGTTTAACACATTTGATTGTCGCCGCGACGGTGGGCCGAACACAGCGATACGCGGCACCAGACGTGGCCCGTGCCGCCTGCTGACCAACCGAGTCACGAGTATAGTGGGGCGAACAGAGCCGTGCACGTCATGTGCACCCAACAAAAGCTGGTGAAAATAGTCACTCCGGTGGCGCACATCGTCAGCATGAACGATCGAAGACCAGTCCAGTCTGCTTAAATCGGCTACTAATGCATCCATACAATTTTTTTCCTCAAACTCCAGCTGGAAATTGAAGCGGAAGGTGGGCGGCATCGCTCAACATGAAACTGACCTCATGTAAATTGATGAGGGCTTAAGTTGCATTGCGCAAGCGCGTTGGAATGACAGCATCAGCAGAAATTGTAGCAATGCGTCATATTGAACCAGACATCAAGAACACAGCTGTATCACTTACTTGTGCTGACTGCTGACTGTGCTGCAGTTTGGGCAAGCCCTGAGGCGCCTTATGTCGCAGAGGTCACCGTGAAAGGGCGATTTATATGTATGCGTTCGTGTGGTACTAGAATGTGTTATTTTTGAAGACACGACCCCTGCTTATTGTACCGAATATTAGCCGTAATGACGAAGGGCTGTAGTAGCCAAGTGTCTATTTTAGATCATCCTAATACAAGTATTTGCGTTTGTCTTTAATTGCATTAGTGAATACCTATTAAGTAATTCGATGAGCTGGTCGCCACATGAATTACCCTCAGTTATACGTTTATCACAGCTAAGGTAGCCCTCGAAAATTAGCCAGTCACAATGGCTAACCAAACAGTGTTGTGCATCAAGCTGCTGTTGATTGAGGTCGGCGGTTAGTTGACTGTTGACTGAGGTTGGCGGCTACTTGACTGTTGACTGAGGTCGGCGGTTAGTTGACTGTTGACTGAGGTTGGCGGCTACTTGACTGTTGACTGAGGTCGGCGGTTAGTTGAATGTTGACTGAGGTTGGCGGCTACTTGACTGTTGACTGAGGTCGGCGGTTACTTGACTGTTGACTGAGGTCGGCGGCTACTTGACTGTTGACTGAGGTCGGCGGCTACTTGACTGTTGACTGAGGTCGGCGGTTAGTTGACTGTTGACTGAGGTCGGCGGCTACTTGACTGTTGACTGAGGTCGGCGGTTAGTTGCCTGTTGACTGAGGTTGCGATTTTTCAGGACGGGGCTCGTGGTTCCGGGGACCGAGCGCAAGTCTTCTGGGCTCAAGACGGCTCTTCGGGACTTCTGATTTTTTTTTCGAAGCCCGTGTCCCAGCGTGATTTGTGGGGCCCCAGCGCCATATTTGTGTGCTCCGCCGCGATTTTTCGAACAATGGTACGTTGTTCGGGGCCCTACGCGACCTTTGGTGGCCTCTGGCAGGAAGTTTGGGCTCTAGAGTGATTTTCTGTGCGATGGACATTTATTTCTCAGCATCGTTCTGATTTTGGGGGCCCGGCATGTTTTTTTCGGATCCCGATGCCATTTTTTAGTGTCATGCTGTGCATATCTAGACACCCGTCGAGAATTCATTGTACCCAGTGCGACTTATTGGGCCCCTGCATGATCTTTCGGACCCTGGCGCGGATTTTTGTGACTAGCACGCAAGTCTTAGGGCGAAGTCGGAGGTTTTCAAGGTCCCGCTGTATGTATTTGGTACCCATGATTCCAATTTTTTTGGGAGCCCTGACAGCAATTTTGAAGCCCGGCGCGATTGTCGAGCCCGAGCGCGAGTTTTCTGGGTCCCACTACATTTATTTGGTACCCCCGACGCGAATGTTTTGGGGTCCGACGCGAATTTCTTTGGGGCCAAAGCGCAATCTGTGGGGGCTCGGCGTGATCTTTAGGGTCACGGAGCGAATTATCGGGGATCCACTGCAATTCACTAGGGCTCGATGCGAATTAATCGAGCCCCAAGGGGAATTTTGTGACCCAAGCGCGATGTTGGGGTGTCTGGCGCGAGATTACAGAGCCCCGCTATTTATTTATATGCCATTTTTTTGGAGGCCTGACAGGAATTTCTCAGGCCCGAGCACGATTTTTTTGTGGGCCCAGACATGATTATTTAGGCCCCGGGGCGAGTTGTAGGGACCCGTTCTACTTGCTGAGGCTCCGAAGCAAACGTTTGTGGGTCCCGACAGGAATTTTGGTACGCCCGGGATATTTTGTTGGGCCCCTGTGCGATTGTAGAGTCCCTGCGCGAGTTTTTGGGCCCCGCTGTATTTATTTAGGGCCACCCACGGTTTTTTGGGAGCCCCGATGGGAAATTTGAGGCTCCGCGATTCTTGGGAGTCCAGCGGGCCTGTGTAGCATCAATGGGCCTGGGTGTGGACGGTCGGTGACAAATTCGCTTAATGACAGTTAAGCGAATTTGTCACCGACCTTAAGCTAATGGTAGTTGTTACAATGCCAGTTAAGCTAATGGTAGTTGGCGTCGATGGGCGTCGAAGTCAGTCGGGCGATCGACAGGAACAGTAGCCAGCGCCAACACCCGAACCATCGCCAGCGGCACCAGACATTTGGCGAGGTCACGATGCATCGCGACGGCTATTCAGCTTCACCACTCACTCCTGACTTTGTAGCTCGGTAACTGCACTGGTAGAAGCTCACATTCACTCAGTTAATTAACATTTCTGACTAGCACAATGCTAAACGCGAGCAAAGTAGGTAGGATGGGAAGGCGGTGAGCGCCAGCGGAGCACACAAGCGGGAGCTGCTGTATGGAAATTGATCTTCTGTCGCGAAGAATCTTGCAAAAAGAAAGAATATGCTCAGATGGCGCCACCCTTGAACACAAAGGCAAAACAGCGCATATTATGACCTGCTCTTTTTACTTGCATTCGTTTTGACTTGAAAGGGATATGGAAGAGCATAACCTGATAAATGGTCAGACGAATAATTCATGGAGAGCATATCTCCGTCTGGCCTCCTAGATTACATCCCTTGCTTTTCCTTGCGAATGTGTCAAGGCTTAAAACACATATCTTTTAAAATCTTTCAAAATAACTACACTTTTAAGCAGAAATATATTTTAGTTTCAGTGAATAGAGTAGTAGTTTCACCACAATTAGAAGCGTTATGAAATGGCGAGCAAAACAATAAACCTTTTTTTGCACAAAATGACGTACCATAGCGTGACATTTGTTAAGACAGCCCACGGACAGCCCACGCTCAGCCCACGCTCAGCCCGTACAAGCGGCCCCTTCAAGAATGCCCAAAACATAATATATCATGCATCTTGACCACCTGAATACAATGGTAGACAACAATGCTTGGTTCATGTAATAGTTTCATCTCCTAAGCTAATTATCCTATTATATGCATGCTCTGAGTTTGGTGCATATATGTTGCAACTACTCTGAATGGCAGCAATTTGAATATTACGGAACATCATTCCGTTTGATCCGTTCCAGGTCAATGACCTTTGATTACCTAGGAATCTTTCGGCCTTTCTTCTCGCTCGTAGCGAGTGCCGCACCGATTGCATGAAACAGGAAATGGCTATAAGGAATACATACATTGCAACACGTGCTGGGAAAAGCGATCCGACAAGCTGATTCAAGTCAGGCTGCGGTTGACCTTACCAGCAGATAGTCATTTTCACAGTTCGGACTCGGTTCCAGGTCAAAGCTGTCGCGGAAATCCACTTGAATCAACTGCCCTTCGGGAGCTGCAAACAAGCAAAGTCCATTGTGATCAGACCATCCCAGCAGATAAATATGGGCGAGATTGAGGAAATCGGCGTTGATAGGGGTGAAGCCCTCTGACTGCACCATTCAGCAGCAAGCATTCTACGACGAGTGGTGACGAGGATGAGACACCTACGACGGTTGTAATAGAGGTGTGGTATGCACAGGAGGGGTAATATTGGTGAGGCAAAAGGGTGGCAAATAGGTAACATACAAGGGGGTCAATACGGGACAGAAAAGGGGGTGGTCATTGCTGGCTGCTGGAAAGCATGGAAGAATGGACATTCGCCAGTCATCTCCCGAATTAGAATACATCTGCAAACAAATTTTGAATGCAAAGTTGGTTATTGTTTATTGCTTTGTATTTTACATCAAGAAAGAATGGTAATCGAGACAGGTACACCGACACCTTACCCAATGCAACTACATTGCTATCAGACTTTACGCTTGCTACTGCAACGCTGCGTACGCTCTTCAGCATGAAAGTAAGCCCACCAGATGAATCTATTGCGTTTACAATACAGCAGTCACAAGCGGGCATTGTGACAGCTTGATCCGGCCGTGTCGACGGTGACTTGGCTCAATGTCACTATAAAGCACGTCATATATTCGATGGCTGTCTCGCTTTATTTACTTTTGAGTGGACCACTGCCCTCTGCAATGCCCTGTTCCATAGGGGTGTTTTCGCAGCGTGGGCAGAATATTCTATTCTGCGTGACGTCATGTATAATATTTTCTCGGTGTGTTTGCAGGAGGTCAATCTACTTGTTTGCAATCACGCCACATTGTTGATAACAGCTACGCAGACAATATAAATTACATAATTAGACATTTACAAAATTAGATAAATATCAACACTACTATGACACTCCACTATCAACACTACTATGGCATGTACTATGGCACTCCTCGGTACATTGAGTGAAAAACGTTCTCCCTCTAATCCCTAATTCCACCCCTTATTTTAACGCCTCATTATAACGCCCAACCCCACTTTCAGATACTGCATTCCATAACGAGTTCACCATACTCTGCAGCCTGCCCAGCAACGCGGAAAAGTGTGGCACATTCGACAATATCATGGACGCTGTCTGACCCATGCAATCGATGCTCCCATAAGCCCCAATAGCCACCAATCATTCGGCGAGAGCTCGTTGTCGCGGGCTGGGCGGCCAATGCATTGGTGCAGCGGTTAGTTGGTATTCTGCTTTAGTGCTTCATGTTGGAATGTTGACTTAAGTACTGCACAATACCCTTTATACCGTGATTAATTCGCCCTACCTAGGTATGTACGATTTCCTTTTATTATCACGCAACTCACCATAATCAAGGCATTCAAGATTGACATGCACCCAGAAATGTCATCGAAAAATATGCTTCCTTCCCAGTAATCTGGCAAAGTTCACATTCAGAACGCGCCATTTGTGTCTAATCTCGACCAAGTACGGGAACAGATTATTTGCGTCCGACCTAGATTCTATGTGACGTCACAAATATTGTACGTCGACACTGCAAATGTCAAAACGCGCAGAATAGTTCTGGTATGACGTCATATGTGACGTAGACAGTGTATAATTTTTGTCATCCGGGTCGCTGCGGAAACACCCCTACATTTCACTGTATGGACGCTTTGCATTTCCTCTCATCCTCGATAATTTGATTACTTGTAGCTTCGTTGGTCCCAAATTATTGAAGCGTCTCCAATGCTGCGTAGGTATCATTGCTGATCCGAGGCGCAGTCAAGGGGGCCAGGGGTCCGTCCGCTCCCCACTTAGGAACCAAAAATGCATGAGGTGAATTTCTTTTTAGATTTACACCACTGAAGCCAAAAATGTTTGGCGCACGAAGCACGCCGAAAACGTTCCCTCTTTTGTCACATTTTTTTTGTGTGGGGTGGGGGGTTCGGGCCATTCCCAAAGGAAAATTCTGGCTGCGCCACTGTTACTGATACTTGTTAATCAATCGGCATCAGTTTAGGGATAATCTTGCCCATGGATGCACAATTGTAATAGACTATGCATGCGTCAGCACAGGTCTTGACACAAGCTTGTATGCTCGTAAGCCGCCTTTGCAACACACTTCGTCTTTTACAACTATGCTAACCAGTCGCAATATTTTTTGTTGTCACTTTAATTGGTCGAAAGTTGAGAGGGGTTGCCTTTGAGGCACGGCTTCCCACTAAGTATATTACAACTACAGCTTTGTTTGTCAGAGTCCTCTCGGTGGTGCACGCCTACCGAGAATAGCCTCGGAGCCCAACGAGCCCACCGACCCTGATATCGCTGTCGCCCGAGGAACGGGTCGTCTCCGACATCGCTCCCGCCCGGGGACGGGAGCTCATCCATTTCACCGACATGGACTTTTGATGACACTTCAACACAGTTGCTTCAAACCAGTGCAGTGCTGAACCTGAGTCATGTGTGTGACAAAATTTGAGACTACCAGCTCCGACTGCTGACAGATACGTACCGCCCGTATGGATACGTGCACACATGCTTGGTGTACAGTCTAGGGCTCACTTCGAAACTCGCTTCTTCTGTTACGAGCTCACTTCCTTCTCGCGTCTACCGTCTAGTTCTCCTCCCCTTCCCAAATGCACGTATGTGTTTTCCGTCTTGCTGTGGTCACTGCCGTTCGCTTCACATCACATCACATCACATCACATCACAGATGATGAGTGGGCAAATGTCGACCACCACTAAGTGGGAACTTAATGTTGCGTGTTTCAGTAGGTCGTCAGTACATTAAAAGGCGCCCGACAGCGTCACCCGCCAGCTGTCCGGTCGACAGCACGTTCGGTCGTGCCGACGAGGGCGTCACAGCTGGAGCTGTCCGTCAGCATTGGCCGCAGGGTTGAATGCGGCTCCGGCGCTGACAGTCCGGGTCGGCCACAGGCTGTCACGTGACCAGCTCAGGGCGGCGCCATGGTTCTCATGTGACCAGCTCAGGGCGGCGCCGGGGTTCTCACGTGACCAGCTCAGGGCGGCGCCAGGGTTCTCATGTGACCAGCTCAGGGCGGCGCCGGGGTTCTCATGTGATCAGCTCAGGGCGGCGCCAGGGTTCTCATGTGACCAGCTCAAGGCGGCGCCAGGGTTCTCATGTGACCAGCTCAGGGCGGCGCCAGGGTTCTCATGTGACCAGATCATGGCGGCACCAGGGTCCCCGTGCCATCAGTCCTCGGTTGGTACCGTGGTTCTCATGTGATCAACTCCGGGCGGCGCCAGGGTTCTCATGTAATCAGCTCAGGGCCACATCAGGGTTCCCATGTGATGAGCTCAGGGAGGCACCGGCGTCTCAGTGCCATCAGTCCTCGGTTGGTACTATGATTCTTACGTGGTGGGGAAAATTTCGTCTGAAATGTGGTCATCTTTCTCATATTTGGTGTCCATAACCTAATAACAATATTCCTGAAGTAAAACCGCGCATTTCTAGCAAATGGTATACAGTACACGCTAGAGAGTTGTCGCTGCTATTTTGCGGGTGATTCTATGCATATTTCCCCCCCCCCGCGAAAAAAAGAAAAAAAAATAATAAAAAAAAAACCAAAATTTTTATTTTAAAAAGCCCCCGACAAAAAAAAAAAACACATTAAAAAAAAAAACCCGTAGGGTTTATTTTTTTAAAATTTTTTTTTTATTTTTTTTAAAAAAAAAAAAAAAAACCATCTGTCATCATCAGAGGTCAATAGGTTCTATAGAACTATATGAGCACTCTGCAACTATGCAATGCTAACTTCAGCATTGCAATGTGTGAACAGTATTGCCCAATTACAGCCATGTTTTAAAGAAAATGTGTCAAGAAGAGTGTGGTATATCCGTCCCGAAAGTGTTCAGCTCGGCCTTTTGCCAATTTCCGTCAGGTTGATTAAATATTTCGCTCTACCGCCTCGTTGGAATACTAACCAGCCGGACTATGGTTCCTCTCGCAGGCCCTCCGACAGTAAGCTTGAGCAAAGCCAACTTGATTTTCGATCTGGTCATGCATTCATCCATGACTAGACATGCTCACTATTGTGCAATACCAGCCAGCTACCATGATCGATGATTTCATCTTCAGGGTTCTTTTCCTTAGGCATAAATCAAGGACCAGTAAAATACCTTGTTCCGTTGCGAGTGCTGTTATCGCTCATAGCTAGTAGTAAATGCATAGCTTTTAGCTCAGCATAGGTCCTTGAAGTCATCAGGTAAATTGTGGGTGCTCTCGTCACCTGATCAGAGGTGGGGTTGTGCACTCATCACCTGATCAGAGGTGGGGTTGTGCACTCATCACCTGATCAGAGGTGGAGTTGTGCATTCGCCATCTGATAAGAATTGGGGTTGCGTACTCGCCACCAAATCAGAGGTGGGATTGTGCACTCATCACCTGATCAGAGGTGGAGTTGTGCATTCGCCCATCTGATAAGAATTGGGGTTGCGTACTCCACCACCAAATCAGAGGTAGGGGATTGTGCACTCATCACCTGATCAGAGGTGGAGTTGTGCATTCGCCATCTGATAAGAATTGGGGTTGCGTACTCGCCACCAAATCAGAGGTGGGATTGTGCACCCATCACCTGATCAGAGGTGGAGTTGTGCATTCGCCATCTGATAAGAATTGGGGTTGCGTACTCGCCACCAAATCAGAGGTGGGATTGTGCACTCATCACCTGATCAGAGGTGGACGATACTTAGGTCAAGAAAGGTGAATGCATCAGCTTGTACTCAGCAATTTGGAACCAAAACAGCACGCCGTCAGAATAGCCATCCAGATCTACCGACAACCGTAAGCTTTATGCGTCATCTTTCCATGAAATGAAGCCATTGTTCAAGAAATGTTTAAACAATCGTCTGGTTATTTCGCAAAGCGTGTTAGTTAGCTTCCCGTAATTAGAAGCTAAGCAGCCATGCGACGAGAGTTCGATGAAGGCAGGATATCCGGTCTAGCATGGGTTTTTATTCCAAATCCTCGCCTACAATGCACTGAAGTGAACATAAGTACATATTGATAAGCAATTTTAGTGGTTTTATACCCAAGCATCACGCCATTCCGAACCCTATGGAAACGTAGGGGAACCCTTATTGGGTGATGGGGTTAAGCCGTGGGCTGCGTCCAAATGTACTCGATATTAAATTGGGGGAGGAAACGAGCCAATAACCTGAGAATTCCACGCGCGCCGAGCGGCGGTCGTTCATCGCCGGGCCAGTGGTGACAAAATCCTCCGGTACTAAATTCAACCACACCGAGCAGAAGATTCCTTCAAAGCATGATAAGCGAGTCGAAATCAACAAGGGAGCCTCTGTTGAATAGCCTTATTTTATAAATGATAATCACAGAAAGATACAAAATTCAGGAAACGTTCCTTTTTTATCATTTGCCAGCGTAAACCAAGGATGGTTATTAAGCTTAATGGTCTGGTACCGACGAGTAAGGAGAGATATCTGTTGCAACAATAAAATTATGCAGTTGAACGGTTTGCTCAAAGCCGTAAGCTACCACGTTTTACTGGACTCACAAGTTCGCATATCGTTTGTCTCGGCGTACAAAGCAATATTCGCCAACCCAAAGCTACAAAGCAATGTTTAATCTGACGAAGCCGGTTTTGTAAATCTTCCACGCGGTTGTTACTCGCAGGCTACCACTGATACATTTTGATGCGTATCGTGTACGCATCTTGAGAGAAGATATCCTATTCTGATGATTTCAGTCGCAGTCGTCCCATGAAATGTGGTCGCTGCCTTCACATGGCTCCCGCTTATATAAGAAGGGCACAACAAGCACAGTTATGTTTTATCTTGGAAATAAATAACTCGGTTCATTATGTAAGAGTTCATACCGATAGGAATGCTTCGTATTCGGCTCTTCATGGACTACGGTGGCTTGGGACAGGTCCAGGTCATACATACGATATACTTAACCCTAATCTACAGCTCAACACCTGGACTGTTGCAACTTCGAATATGTAAGCAAATAATTGCTAAACAATATTTAAGAGGTGTGAATTTGAATGAAGCTAAGCTGAGAATCATACATCTCAGCGCAACTTTTCGGAATTATGGCACCAGAGACCTTCTACCCAACGGAAGTACGGACAACCTGAGGAAGAGCCATCTGAATGCATGACAGGGATGACTTGCAAGTGTTTAAATTGGAAACCTTACTTACTTGGTCCGCTAGGCATCAACTATGTCAGCTCTGGTAGCCTTCGGATCTAGCTCCCTCAGCAGCCTTGGCACACATCTTTGTCCGAGCATGCATCATCGACAGATTAGAGACTTGCAATTTATTGTACATTCTGCGAAATGTGTGTACCACGGTTGGCGAAGGGGTAGATTTCTCCGAATCTGACGCATGACGAAGTATAACTGCAAGCGTATCGGGAGAGTATGCCATCTTACGCGGATGCGATCGAATTCATTCTTCAATTGCATCCCTTCGTAGATGACTGCGGTGCGCCGCCTGCGCATAATGCAGCACCTGCCTCTACTCCTAACGCACCGCAGAACAGGGACCGCACTCCCACAGATTGCATAAGCTGTTGGAGATGATCCGGCATATTAAGACAGACTGAGACGAAGGGTATCAACGTGGAGTAGACATAATCATGGCAAGGTCAAACCACCACAGGCCACTCAATGCGAAATCCCCAATATTGCTCAAATTCGCTTGTCAGAATATTGAGATCACCTGGCTGGGGTTGCAGGGACTGTCCCAGTTGCACGGTCGAATTTCACCTGAATACGTTGAGCCATAGAGGAAGTTGCGCTCCTTCGAACGGTATGCTATTTTGCCAACTCGGTTCCGTTACCTCTCAACTTGCTTACCCTAGTTGCCACAGATGGCAGCAAGATTCTTGTCGGGTCACCCCAATTCACTTTCTCAGTGCTACCATCATTCGCCAGTATCGTTAGTGTCAGACAATCAGCTTGTGAATTGCTCCCACCAGACAACAGCAGCAGTACGTAAACATATGGCGTTCAGCAGCGTTGGCCATACTGATGGCACGTGTCGAATATCACTCCACGCTCTTTGTTGTTCTGGAACAAGATCAGCTGTTCGGCTGGCCTGTGGGATAGTTATGGATACTGATATATATGTGAAATGTGAGACACATGTCAAATGCTCGACCTCTACGGTCTTCTTTTTGCTGTTTTCCCAGCTGCGTTGGATATCGTATAGCCAGCGCAGCAGAGTCGGTTATAGTCTGAGACTTTGAGAGAGGCAAATCGACTCTCGGTATATAATTGAGAGTCGGTCTCGCTGTGAAGAGAGGTGGTCTTGCGCGAGTCCACCTGGCCGTGAAGAGTTGTGGTCTTACGTGAGTTGGTCACGCCGACAAGAGTTTTTGTGGTATCGCAGTGATTCGGTCTCGCCTTGAAGGGCTGTCGTGGTCTCCCCGTGAGGGGGGTGGGGGTGCTGTCGTGATCTCGCTGTGAGTCGGTCTCGCCGTGAGTCTGTTTCGCTGTGAAGGGTTGTCGTGGTCTCGTCGTGAGTCGGTCTCGCCATGAGTCGGTCTCGCCGTGAGTCGGTCTGACCCTGAGTCGGTCTCGCCGTGTGTCTGTCTCGCCGTGAAGGGCCGTCGTGGTCTCGCCGTCAGTCGGTCTCGCCGTGAGTCGGTCTGACCCTGAGTCGGTCTCGCCGTGTGTCTGCCTCGCCGTGAAGGACTGTCGTGGTCTCGCCGTGAAGTCGGTCTCGCCGTGGCCTGGCCGTGAGCGGCACCGCGACAGCCCCCCGGTATCGACCGCGTCCGGCCGTCGCCGTCTGCGACCACAGCCTCCGGCGGAATCGGACCGGACCGGCCGGACCGAGATCGCACGCGGCCGACATGCGCCGAACGATGGACAGCCGGCGAGAGAGGACGGTCTCGTCGAGTGTCCGTGCGTGGCTGAGACTGCAGACCTGGTGGTGCGGCTGCACGCCGCCAGCACGACGTGACCACCGGTGGTCGTGCACGGTCACAGACTTGTGTTGACTGCTACCAGTCCGTCCGGTTACGTAGCACCTGAAGTGTGCGGCTCGTGGACTCGTGCACACACACGACGTCGCTGTGCATGGCACGCTGAGGATGCTCGCAAAATAGAGCTTTGCATCAAACAGTATCAGTTATCTATCTACCTACCAGCTATACCTAAGCCAGTTATGCCAGTTATGTCTATCTACCAGTGATATATCACAGTTATTGAACCTCATTTGTCACTCTGAGCGAGTTTTCATCTTGTAACCATGCGAACGTGACGCTGATTCGCAATCGGAGCGGAGATAGCTGCAAACAATTCACTGTATTTGGAACTTGGCGTTATCGGCTCGCGCGTCTCGCATCCCGCCACAAACACAGCACTGCGCGCTCAATCGGCGCCGAGTTTCCGCGCCGTCTCGGTCCCACGGCGACTGCGATGAAAAATGATCCGCCTCCGCCGTCGGCCGCGCACTCCCCGCATCGAAAGTATCGCCGGGCAAAAGGAGGAACGAGCCACCTGATGGACACGCCGGTCGGCCGGCGACAACAGCGGCGCATTTTCTCATCAGTGTCGGCGGCTGACGTACGGGGTGACGTCTCGAGAGGACGAGGCAGCGATGGCATATGATATTGCGAGGACTGGGCCGAGATCACACCTTGCGAGAACGAAGTCGGCTCGACTGGCGGAGGCCGAGCCAGGCCCGCACAGCAGTGCCCGGCTTCAGCAGACTCGGACAAGCCGAAGCGCTGCCGGCCGTGCTGAAGTGCTTCATAGCTTTTGGTTCGCTTTCGCAGCTCGACTCAGGGCAATACAGCCAACACCAGCCTGACGAAACGCATTTAAGATGTGGTGGTAGATGTAAGGATAGGCAACATCCCTGTCGCAGGTGGAGGGGACGAGTGGTCTAGGGGTAAGATGCTAGTCTCACAATCGAAAGGTTGTGGATTCGAGTCTCACCTGTCGCTACTCTTCGCCCGCGACCAATCGGCGTGAGAGATTGGCGACGCTACATGACTCAACGGTCGACGTGTCGTAAAACCAATAACCAACGCAGGTGGAAATATTGTCATTGTCTGCGCAGCGCTGCTGCAAAACTTAGTTGCACTTCAGCATACATTGTTCGTTTGCAATCACCTAGCGCGTGCATGCTGTTTGCCAATCTGCAATTATTCTGACATACTTCTATAATGACTCCGATTTATTCACCCTCAGAAATCAGCCACGTGTCTCATATTGGTGTGTTTCTATCAGCATTCTCATGACACTGATTTTGTATTCGCAGTGGAGAATTACCTGCTATGCAATATCCTTTAGGAATACATTTTCAAACTATTGGTTCAACCAGCTTATCCCCTTCACACGTGGCGCACGTACACCTAACCTGTACAATTACTGGTAACCGGAGGCAACCAATGCCATAATGAGATAAAATCCTCATAACTTCAGAAGACACATGCAGTTTTATGGGCTTGGTCTAGGTTTCTAGGATTAATGGCCCCGAATAGGACAACTCACACAAACGACTGGACCTGATTGTTTATCGCTATCAATCAGGTGATTGACCTTCACTTTCTATCATGTAACAGCCATGTAAAAGAAATCGATGTTACTTGGAGCTGTCATGTTGCCATTCAAGTTGTGGTGAAAGCGTGATTTTCGGACGGCATATCAATAATAACGCCATTTTATTGTCTCTTTCCACAAGCAAGTAGGCAGCAGCGCCCTTCTCTTCACATGTTTCCTCAGAACGCTTCCCGTGAGTGAAGAAGATTGCTACGGTAACAGAGCACGTTAGTTCACACCATTCTCCACTGTTTCTGATCTATTTTACGGTGGACATTTTACTGATAATAAATAAGTGTACTGACGGCTTGTCGGCGCTGACACGTGCATCGCCAACAAATATAGAAATACAATACAATACAAATGCAAATATACAAATATACATCGCGTTGGCTCAAGGACAACGAGAATAGAGATTTTGCTTCGACTCCTAGTTTATCCTTGGCTTCGCTACACAATCTAAAAATTAGGGACATAGGCGGCGGCACGGTAAACGACCCAGTACAAATACAGGGACAACCATGTTCTTCGCGAGTTTTGCTTGCATTTCTGCCACAGAATGTTATCCACGTTGCAAGGCAATACATTTATTAATGTAGTAGGTTACCTGATGCAAACCTTCCTTCTGTTTCGACTACATCAGAATATTCTATATGTCCGGCTAGTACTTACAACTATTTTAAGCTACATATTTGGTCTAACTTACTATCACTCCTGCAATGCACACTTGTTTAGCATCGCATGTTTTGCAATGGTTTTGCACATTGTGACTTCACCTATTAGTGGAGGATTACTCTGCTGGTGATTATGCGTAAATAAACAAATTCCTAATTCCACCAACACAAAGATATATGCGTGACGCAAGAATAACAGTATGTGCCACTGCTCTTATTGTCATGCCCACAGGTAGCTGAGCAGCATGAAACAGTACCTGTAAATAGCTAGAATTACGTTTTATGCATGTTGGAGATTCACACTCTTAGAGCTTTCAATCGATAGTGTAGCCATGGACAACTTTAACAGACTCATAAAGTGCTTACAAGCCTATCGCACATCACTACACAACACTACACACCACTACACTAAAAACGTCATCCATTGCATTACTGCTTGCGATAGAAGCCATAGGGCATTGATCAGTGTGCGCGGGGGCGCACGACAAGTAGCTGGACCTTGTTGCTGCCCTGTGGCACAGGCAATAGGTGCGCGGTCCGTCCCAACCGACCCACCGGCCAAGACAACCCACTCTCGGCCACCGGGCGTCGAATAGAGGTGCCTCTTCTTGGCACGGTGGCACGGCACGGAAACATGTAAAATGGCACATGTGCTTCTTGCTGTGCCATATCATAATCTACCGTGCCAGTGCCGACATAACCCTAGCAATAAAATTAAAGTATAGATATAAAATTGCCTTAATGCTGATCAAGAGGTTTCAAGATTTCCAGGATAAAAGGCTGAAGTAAAGGTTTCTGGAACAGCCATGACATGTAGAAACAGTGCTGACTTAATCATTGTGTGGAACGTTTCGCAGCTCTGTTATTGTTTGTTTTCGTCATCATTCAAGATTTTCCACCTTAAATGGTCCCTTTTCTTTTCCTGTGCCTTTCGGGCACAGGAACGGACGGGGAGGGCACCTCCCTGCCCGTCCCCACTCCGTGCCACTCCGGTCGGTCAGAGCAAACACGCGCCCGGCTTGATCGGACGTCGTGGCCATCGAACAGATAAAGGCTAATGGCGTTGTCTTAATGACTGCGCCCCCAGTCTGTCTGGATCGACACCACGCCACACCTGCACGTGCCATACTGCCCACACACCTCATCGGCACGTGCTATGCTGCCTCACACCTCGCCGGCACGTGCCACACCACTGTACACCTTGGTGACACGTGCCATGCCGCCTCATTCCTCATCGGCACGTGTTGCACCGCCCTCTCGCAGGCACGTGCCACACCACCCCACACCTCGCCGGCACGTGCCACACCACCCCACACCTCATCGACACGTGCCATGTCACCTCGCACATCGCCGGCACGTGCCACACCACCCCACACCTCGCCGGCACGTGCCACACCACCTCACACCTCATCGACACGTGCCATGTCACCTCGCACATCGCCGGCACGTGCCACACCACCCCACACCTCGCCGGCACGTGCCACACCACCT